>JAHXMU010019380.1:0-11708 GCA_019455685.1 Philornis downsi
TCTCTGCCATCACTTCCAAACAAATTGAATTTGCATTCATCTGTGAAAAGAACGGTTTCTCAAAATTCTTCGTCCTTCCTCTTGTGTTTATTGCAAATTCCAATTTAAGCCGTTTATTTTTCTCACTTATTAAAGGCTTCTTGGCTTGAAACACTGCTTCTATACCCGTTCTCCCGCACTGCTCTTTGCACTGTTCTTGGATGAACTTGCTTGTTCGATATATTCGCAATATTAATTGCTACTTTTGGGGCACTTACTATTGGATTTTCTTTTACTTCCTGGAGAATGTGGTTAACATCTCGACGAGAAAGTTTTTTGGTCGTCCGCTTCTCGACATATTTTCCACTGAACCATTTTGTTTGGATTTCCGTATTATATTTTGGACGCTGGAAAATGGCACATTAAATAATTTTCCTATTTTGCGATACGATTTGCAATGTTTAAAATGTTTTTGTTATTAAAATTTAAACACTTTCTTATATTTATTTTCCTTTGTCCATAATTAGACCTATAACCTTCTATGGCTAAACTTCTCCTAAACTTCAAATCTGAGTAAATGGCAAAAATAAAGGTAATTCATTAATGAAGAATTAGAAAATAAGAGCAAGTAAGTCGCATTTTTTGCATACGAGTATCGTATGTATTTAAACTTTTTTGTCCACTGTATTTTTTGTCTTTTTTTTTTGTTTTTTAGTTTATGTACGAATTACAGTTAAGATAAGATTGCAATAAAGTAAATATTTCTTGTTTTTGTTTTTAATCATAAATGTAATGAAATAACATTGCATACTCACAATATTTGTAAATACTTTGCTTTTCTCTAAACTGTCAATTTCGAGGATGTGTTTAAACTTTTGTCCCTGACTGTATGTTTTTTGTTTAGGTGTCTCTTAATTTAGAACTGATTTCGATTGTCGAAAGACACTTTTTAAGTCTCCAATATCTGAAGATTCAAGTCTATTGACTTTGAGAAGTCTATTGAGTTTGATTTGATTTCCTAAAATTATTTATTTTTAAAGCAAATGTCAAACGATGTCGATGCAGTTTGTATTTCCAATAATACATGGTGGCGCATGAATCATGCTACAAACACAAAACGTAGTAAATAAAAACATAATAAATAAAGATGATGAATGAGTTTGTTTTAGCCAGAACTGCGCCAAATATGTAGCCGTTTCAACAGAATTTGGTTCCAGCAAGATGGAGCAACTACACAATATAGCTAGGCCGGCTATGGCATAGGTCCAACGAAAATTAGAAACTCCACTTTCCGCTGGCCTCCAAAGTTACCTGAGCTGACCACACTAGACTTTTTTATGGGTTTATGTCAAACCAGAAAAAACCAAGCAATTTTACCGAATTGAACAGCCAAAAAAATAGAAAAGAAAAACAACAATTGAGGCGATCCTGACTGCAAGCCTTCTGGCTGCAATAAATAATTTTCTGATCAGGTGTTGCACCTAAGTGAGTGAGCATAGAGTTCATTTACAGTTCATCATCTTGAAAACCAATTAGTTATAAAGGGTGGCGCATAAGTAACGTTAACGGTGACTATATTGAATGCGTTCTTGTGCATCATTTGGTTTTAACTCGTGAACCAATTGCATCTTTTATGAGAAAAGATGTGACATATGTAAATTTCTTTGCAAAGAGCGCCTAGACATCTCTAACTGCTGAGAATGTCGCCTGGCGGAAGTTTCGGGGTTTTCCTCAATACTTGCTTGCACTCGAACAATGGTCACTTCATTTCGAGGTCTTCCAGCACGCGGAAGATCACAGACAACCCCTTGTTGGCCAAAACGCTGGACCAATCGGTAAATTGTTGGAGCGTTAGGAGCATTTCCAACATGAAAGAAATTTCGATATGATCTGAATAATCGAATGCTGACTTTCAAAGTAAAATTAAATAACTTTTGGTTCTTTGTTCTGTGCTGAGCCTTTCCATCATAAATTTCCCAAGTATTATTTAGTTAATTCTGTAAAGAGTCGAAAGAAAAGACTTAAACAAAAAATGTATTCACTGATTAAATTTTATGCTTCACCCTATATAAAATAAAATTGACTTTTCTATGCAATAAAAAAAGGAAAAAAATACTTTGATCACAAAAAAGTTATTTAAATTTCACATTGCAGCACAATTGTTGCGCCACCCTGTAGTAACCAAATCTGGCCAATTCTACGATGTAGAATATGAAAATATTTGACCAAAAGCAAAAATTCATATTTGACGAATTGCCTTATATAACGGACTCTTATTAGAATTGTTTTACAGACAGACATGGCTGCTTCCCTAAAATTGATGGATCTTAAAGGATTGATCGAATAAAGATTTATAATTTTTATGCAAAACTAAATATATCAGCCACCCAACTTCCCACAATAAGGATATAAGTAGCGGGTATCTGCAAGTCAGTCAACATAAATGAAGTCTTCGCTGTTATTGCAAATAGCAAATACTAACTTCCGCGGTACGAACCTGTTTAAACAAGTTCACATTTCGAAATAATTTCGTATTTGTCCTTATCCCATTTCTTCCCCTACGCTCATCATATACTGTGCGTCAAACCTATCTATTCAATCTCGACCACAATCCCATAATTGCCATGTCCTGATAATTGTCCTGATTACATGGCTGTTTGATCTTTTTGCCGCCTTTTCACAACTGTCCTTTGTAGAGAGAGAGAGAGAGAGCGCGCAGCGATGTATGGCAGGTTCCCATACGCTGGTATTCGTCAACAAAAGAAAATCAAATAATTGTTGTGAAAAAAAGACAAAGGAACTTAACAAAAAGGAGACTAAATCAAAATATCATTTATTTAAACTGATGATTACAGAATAACCCTCATGGAATGCTGTAGCCACAGCGAGAAAAAAGTGATTGTAAGGCCATTAAAGGAGCTGTTCAAAATTTCTTAAATTGCTTAAAATTTTATACAAAAGAAATTTTAGCAAAACACTCATTAAAGAACAAAAAAAGAAAAAAAAAAAACAAAACTCGAAGGAAAGACCACCCCGAAAACAAGAAGATATCACTGTATATCTCAAATAGAAAATTTCACTTAAGCCATGAAAAGTAATGATTTTCATATGATGTTCTCAAAAGCGGAATCAAAGTGCACAAAAGAAATACAAACCTACTCAACACCTTCTTTTGCATCATTATTTGTCGATATATCAAAACTATCATTTATTATATTCGATCAAATCTCATTCGTGCTGTCGCTGTCCCAGTTGCTGTCGCTGTCGCAACTTTTGAAAATGTCAGTGGGGTCTGTCTATTCATTACAAATTTATCATATTTTTTGGTTTGGATTTTGTCTCTCCTCGAGATGTCCGCCGACTGCATTGTCTTTTTGTGCCATGGATGTTAAGAGCCCTTTTACTCAACTCAACTCTACCGGCCTCTGCGTGTGCGGATATATTTGAGAGTTGCTGTTTTACAATGGGGGGGAGAGGAGGCTTTTGTTTTACGACTACTATTGCTCTATCGAATAGTCAAGTTGGTCGATCTAATGCTGAAATTAACGCTTGTCAATTTATTACTATGCTGCTCTTTGTCTTCTTGTTATTCGATTTCGATAAACGAGCGACCATTGATAATTTATGCTTAATTCAATTTAAAATTAATTATCATCAATGTGGTCGTAGGAATTTTGCAAGAAATGACTTCTCAACGTCGTTGCTACACTACTACGTCGTTACACTACTGAGTCGAAATTTTTGTTTTCGACATTAAATGGCAACTGCAGTCCGTAGTTTTAATTGTTGAGAATGCGCTTAAACTTTTGCGTCAATTGACTTATCTGTGTACAAATTAATTATGATAATATTTTTAAGCGTGGTCGAACAGTTTTATTGATTTTCATTAGATTTTGTTGTGCAGTCACTTCAATTTATTATACAGGGGACGTAAATTTTGAGAGAGATAATTTTGTAGAATAAAAACTTTGACTGTTAGAATTTACAGTTCATAACTTCTTAAAGAAAATTAGATGTGTACATAAATTTTGTTATTGAAATTAGTTTGAAATATATTAGTAGATACCATACAAATCCATTTTTTTTTTTTATTTTATATGTGAGGTCTGAAAAAGATGAAGAAATAAGCAAAGCTTATAGATATTGAATTAAAATGACATAAATTATACAAGGCTAAACATTTGATGGCTTCAAAACCACCGGTCTGGCAAGGCTGTCAACTGGTAAATACCTGTCATCTGAAGTGTTATGTATTTAGTGAAAGGTTTGCCATTTATGAATATAAATAGTTTAACAACCGAAGAACGCGTAAAAACAGTTAAAACTTACCAAAAAAAAAGGTGCTTCAAACGTGGGTACTTTTCCAGAAAGAAGAACGCATAAAAATATTTAAAATTTTCTACAAAAGCAGTAATTTAAATGTAGGCACTTTTTGTGCATTAAGGGGTGATTATGGACGTCATAATCGACCTACTGTGCAAGGAATTATAAAGAATTATTATTATAAGAATAATAATATAAATAAAGGAATTATAAAGATTATAAAGAAATTTGAAGTGGACTGAAAGCGTTACAGATGTCAGGTCAGGCCTGTGCATCATCGCAATGTACACACTGCCGACCATATCGCTTCTGTTAGTAAAAGTGTGACGGATAATCCGAATTTCAATTCAGAATGCTATAGCCGTATGATAAACCAATTTTTTTTGGCCTGCAATTGAAGATTATGGACTGGACGATATGTGGTTTCAACAAGACGGTGCCACGAGCCACATAACACGACCGATTTTGGCTTTGTTACATGAGAAGTTTCCACAAAACATAATTTCTCCTTTTGGCGACGTCAATTTGAAATCAAGATCAAGCGATTTGATGCCGTTAGACGTTTTTTTTGTGGGGGCTACATCAAAGACCGTATTTACGTGAATAATTCCAAAACATTAGAGCATTTGAAAACCAACATTCATCATATTAACGCCGAGATACCGCCCGAAATGTGTGAAAAAGTGGTCTAAAAGTAGCTCAAAAGAATAAACTGCTGTAACCAATCCAGAGACGGTCATTTAAATGACATTGTATTACGTACATAATAGCAAGATCCAAGCATTATAATGAAATAAAAGTTTCAACGATATCATTGCTTTATGTTTGTTTTATATAACTTTACTTTTGAAGCCGAAAAATTGATAACCCTCTATAGCATTTTTACGTAAGTTACAAGTTACAAGAATAGTTCGGATTGCAAATATTTTGAAATTATAATCCACTAAACAGAATACATCACTGGTCAAATTATTTCCCTGTTTCCAGGCTGCAATCATTCGTATTCAGAAATCCGTCAAATATTTAGGATGGATAGTTAAATTTCAGGTAGCATAACGATTGCCTATGTCAAGGTAAAGGATTTCAGTGAATTTGAAAATTGGTCATTGAAAAAGTCGGTCACCGTTATACAGTTCAATATTTCCATTTGAAAGGTCCCAGTCCAATCAATATCAAAGCCGAGCTAGATTCAACTCTAGGGAAGTCTGCCCCTTTATTTATGACTGTAAAGTATTGGGTAGCAGAGTTTAAACGAGGCCATACGAGCTGCCAAGACGAACACCGTAGTAGTTGACCAATTGAGGTGTCCACGCTAAACACGGTTAAGAAAATCCACATACTGGTATTAGGTGATCATTGGCCGAAGGTGCGTGAGCTAGCTAAAACGTGATACATTTCGGAAAGTGCTGTACATCGTGTATTGACCGAAGATTTGAAGATGAGCTGTGCGCAAGCTGGATGCCGCGCATGCTTTCAATAGAGCAAAAACAGCGTCGTGAAGGTGTCTCAGTAGAGTGTTTGGCGATGTTTTACCGCAATAAAGGCGAAGTTTTGCTTCGATTTATAACTATGGATGAGACATGGATCCACCACTTCACATCTGAGACAAAAGAACAGACAAAGCAGTGGATTGGTATGACAGAATCGTGTCCAAAGAAGGCGAAGGCGGTTCCATCTGCAGGCAAGGTCATGGCGTCTGTTTTCTGGCAAGCATGGGATTATTTTTATTAAATATCTTCAGAAAAGAAAAACGGAAATCAACGGTGAATAATTTTCTAATTTATTGCAACTTTTAGGTGATGAAATTATGGGAAATAGGCCGCATTTAGCGAAAAATAATGTTTTGTTTCATAAAGACAATGCTCCAGTTCACACATTCACTATTGTCTATTAATAAATTAAAGTTCGAGTTGCTTTATTCCGCACCTTATTTACCAGATTTAGCTCGCCCGGACTATTTTCTATTCCCGAACTTGAAAAAATTGCCCGGTGGTAAAAGAGTTGCCAACAATGAAGAGGTGGAGTCTGCAGCTGATGGCTATTTTAAGAAGTTTGATAGTTTCTACTATAAACAGGGTATAGAAGCTATTGAATATCGCTGGTAAAACTGCATCGAGCTAAAAAGAGCTAAAAAGAGATTATGTTGAAAAATATAGGAAATGCTTCTCAACATTTTTGTGTCTTTTTTGTTAGGTCGGCTAGTTTTGGGAGCGCTCTATATTCCATACATAAATTCTTGTCATAAACCAACTAGTTTTATTTCATTGTACGTCTCCTGTTCCTAGAGGAAAACCCCCCTTTCACTCGCAAATGTTGTAAAAAATACTATTTATTAAAAAATTAAGAAACTGAACACAAAAAAGCAACACTATTAAGATTATTTGTGAATCAACATTCGTTGAACAAAATCAAATATTGTAAAGGTGCTCGCAGAAAATTACGAAAGATTTTGTATCGCTTGGATTACACTTAAACTATATTTCTGCATACAGTTGAGGATAAAATGGAGAATAAATGACGCGAGAAATATTCATTGAAATGTAAAGAGATGTTCTAAAGAATTAAGAATTAATATTTTGCAAAAAATGGCGTCATTTTGAAAAAAGTTATCTTTTTTTAATTGATGTGGAAAAAAATCCCCTCGATCTATTGAATAGATCATCGACAGAAACGCACTAAAGGGGGTTCATTCTAAAAAATCGAATATCAATTTATAGACATTGAAAAAGGAAATCATTTTAAATGTGTTTTTTCGATTAAGCAACTTTTTCTTGGCAAGTCACAACATTTTCAAGAATTCCTCAGTTTTTGCTGAATATTATTCTCAATTCCAACAAAATATCTTTCTTTGAGCTCTACAGGGTTGCCCATATTCGACGGACCCATGTTTTTTAAAAAAAAATCAAAGAAAAAAATAAAAATTTGGCGGTTGGCAATCTTATTCATTTAATTTGTTCCAAGTAGATTTGTTTACATCAATTTTTGAATATGATATCTCTCAAATGGCCGCCTCTGGCGTTGATGGCGTATTGTGCCCTTTTTGCAGAATTTCCCTCGTTTTCGCCAACATTTCGGCCGGAATAGCGGCTATTTCTTCACGAATGTTGTCCTTGAGCTCTTCTACGGTCCTTGGCTTGTTAACGTAAACCTTTGACTTCAAATGTCCCCACAAGAAGAAGTCAGCGGGCGTCAAATCAGGCGAACGCGGTGGCCAGTCCAAATCACCACTTTTCGACATCAAACGGCCCGGAAACAAATTCTTCAGAAAATCGATTGTTATGCGACTTGTGTGCGGTGGAGCGCCGTCTTGTTGAAACCAGAACTGCCTCATACGCTTTCGACGAATAATTGGCATCACAAAATTGGTCATCATGTCGCGATAACGTTCCTGGTTGATGGTAACAGCATGGCCATTTTCGTTTTGGAAGAAAAACTGTGACTTTTCCGTCATGAAGAGGCAATTCTTGAATCTCCTGAGGATTTTCAGTGGCGTAAATACGTTAATTTTGCTTATTTACGGTCCCATTCAATGTGAAATGGGCTTCATCGGACATGATAATTTTGTTCCAAAATTGCTCGTCATCATCGGCCATTTCGATGACTCGTTGGGCCCATTCCAATCGACTAGGCTTGTCCGCAGGCAACAATCTTTGCGTCAATTGAATTTTGTACGGGAACAAATGCAAATCAACGCGAATAATCCGTTGTAAAGTGGACCGAGCCATGCCCAACTGCTGAGAACGGCGTTTTTGGGATGTTCTTGGGGACCTCTCAACACTGGCTCGTACGGCAGCGATATTCTCGGCCGATCGCCTTGGTCGATTTTTATTTGGCCTCTTCGGATTAGAAATAGCCTCACCAGTCGAAAATTTTTCGTATAAACGCTTAATGGTGTTCTTAGAAGGCTCACTTCTCACATTTTTTAATATTTTAAAAGCACGTTGAGTTTTCACAATTGACTTCTTCTGTTGAATGTAAATTTCAACTATTTCAGAGCGCTCGCGTGGCGTGTATTGTTCCATGGTAAAAATCTGCTTGGACTGACGCTTCAAACGCGGTATGTCATTAAGCGATCTGACATCTCTGTCAAAAGTTATGGCGTCGAATATAAAAATAAAAATAAATAAAAAATATGAATATTTTTTGTTCTTTTTTTCTTTTTTGTATTCGATCGAAAAGACCAAATTTTGCAAAACTACTCAAATTGAATTTTTTTCGATTGTCGTCATCCAGAACATCTAACTTTTTTTTTTAAAAAAGATCGATCATCAAGAAATCATGGATACTCTTCACAAATTTTAACTCAACTTTTATAAAATTCTCTATTATTTAGCATATTTCTGTGGTTTTCAGGAATTTTGGGTTCAAACCCAAACTAAGTTCGATTCAGTATTATTTTTCTCACCATCTTTTCATTTCGTTTTCTTTAGTATTCCTTTCGAAATGTTCTTCCTATTTAAATCCCAAAATTGCTGTCAGTTTTCCTATTTTTTGTGATTCCTTGGCTAATCATTTGCTGCCCGCTTGTGTTACATTTGCCGCTCAATTATTTGACCAAGTTTGAAATATTGAAAAAACACACACCTTTTTATCTCATAATTGCCAGTCCGCTCTAGGGGGGGGCCTCGATATTAAGATGCGATAAGAAACAAATCGTTGTGTTTCAGCGGTAAAGATCTTTGATTTGGTTTTTCATTTTCTCCGCATTCTTAGATAAGAGTCACACTTCGTTGACACTAAGTAAGGTTTTGATTGGTGATTAAACAAGAGCCGAATGTGACCTTTAAAGGATACCTTAGACTCCTTGAAAAGTGTGAGTGTGTGTGTGTGTGTGGTTAGGTGCCTGTACGTGTAAATAGAACTAGAACTAGTTTTTATGCATTTCCATTTCTAGTTAGTTCATGTTTTGTTCTTCAAATGCATTTCCACTTGAACATGTTCGTGTTGGTGAAGTTCGATGTTTGTAGTTTCCGATATACATCCGTTAAATACAAATTCCATGAATTCGTTTAGGGCACGCGTCATATGTTTTTATGTGTTAAACATAGGAACTTTATTTCATTATTTTCCTGCCGCTCTTGTAGTTGTGCAATGTGTGGTGGCTTGTATTGGTCATAGTTGCTGTAATAAAATAATTACGTTTCGCAAATAAAAATTATGTTATTTTATATAATAAAATACATAAATTGACGTTTGTAATTTGTTGACCGATTCGATGTTTCTTATGTAATAAAGTTGCAGAAAGCGTATTGGTAACAATTAGGCTTAAATGTTACTTATATGAAGTCGTTACATTATACGATTATTACTAAATTACTGCTTTGATAAATACCAAATTAACCCTGTATTAAGCCACTAAAAATAACATAAATTTTGCCAAGATTACAAATAGAATTGAGCTATTCCGTATTAGATTAAATTAATTGCATAGACGTCAAAAGTGTCAGCCCAGTGAAGCTCATAAGCTCTCCATTATGGGTTGCAGTTCACAAACGTTAGGTGCGCAACTAAGTACCCGCTGTCTGCCAATAGATGGCGCCAGCTGTAAGTTCTAGTCGATTCTGCCATAACCTAAACGTCATGAGTCAAGCTTACACATATGACAAACATACCGCTTCGACACAGTAGTAATTTTCATTTGACGTCATATTCTTTTGGTTGTGTGAATATCTATGATTTTGTGCCAAATAATCGTCATATGCGAGAAGTATTGATTTTCATCTTTCAGTCGAAGAAACCGGCGGCTGAAGCTCATCGAGAGCTTCATAACGTTTACGGAGATGTTGCTTTAGGTGAAACAACGTGTCGAGATTGGTTCAGTCGCTTTAAAGACGGTGATTTTGATGTTGACGACCCTTCACGTGAAGGAAGATGAAAAACCTTTGAAGACACTGAATTGACGGCATTGCCTGATGGGGATCTGTGTCTAATGCAGAAAAAGCTTGCTTCAGTATTAAGAGTTATCCGCCAAGCTATTTCCAAGCGATTGCATGCGTTGGGAATGATTCGAAAGTAAGGAACTGGGGTTCCTTATGAGTTGAAGCCAAGGGGCGTTGAGATTCGTTTTTTCGCCTATGAATAATTACTTTAGCGACAAAAAAGGAAGGGCTTTCTTCATCGTATTGTAACGGGGGATGAAAAATGATTTCATTACAACAATCCAAAGAAAAGATAGCCATGAGGTGCCCGGTCATGCTTCTAGGCCATCCCCTCGGCCGAATATTCACACTGCGAAAGTTATGCTCCGTATTTGGTGGGACTATGTCGGTGTTATTTATTACAAGCTGTTGAAACCAAGCGAAACTATCACTGGGGATCGGCATCGACTTCAATTAGTGCAATTGAGCCGAACTCAGCACGACAAATGCCCACAATACGCGTAGAGGTACGAATAAGTGATTCTTCAGCATGACATCGCTCGGCCTCTCGTGGCCAAGCCCGTTAAAGCCTACCTGGAAACGCTGAAATGGGAAGTCTTACCCTATCTGTCATATTCTCTAAATATCGCGCCGTCCGATTATCACTTATTTCGTTCGATGGAACATGGTCTGGCTGACCAGTAGTTCTACACATTCGACGACATTAGGGAACGGCTAGCCTGGGCTAGCCATGGGTAGCCTTAAAAGATGAATAGTTTTACCATGACGGAATTCGAGCTTCGCCAGAAAGGTGGAAAAAATTAGTGGTTAGCGACAAACATGTTTTCATAATAGAGTTGAATTTTTATAAAAAAAAGCGAGAACTTAGTTGCTCACCTAATAGTATATACATATGTATAATACATATACATATGTATAATATACATATATAGTTTCTATTATGCAATATTGTCGTTTTTTTTTTAAGTCGCTCAACTCTTTCGCCGATTTCCTGTTTCAATTTGAAACGCCTTCGTACCAGCTCACGGCTTCCACAATCTTTTATGGAATAAATGATAATAAATTTGTATTGTCTATTCGAAAGCACTAGAAAAGTTTCATTGTTGTCAAAATTTGAAACTAAATTAGAGTTAGCTTTGAAAAGTTCGATACTAGAGTTAGTACGCGAATTCCAGTTAATATTCACGAACCAACTATCACTATTCTAGAGAACAATTTATTGGTCGAGAAGACACCCCTCAAAGTGATGACATCAACTACTGATTATGTTTCAATTTACGCATATCAAATTTGCACACCAAATACCGCCGCCACCTGTACGACAATAAAATATAGGACAGAATAATGAAATGGAATTAAGTTGACAGACAATATGTGTCAAACGTCATTCTAATCTATTACTTTATGGCAAAGAAACCGAAATCTTTTAACGTGGGAGAGCAGTAATAAACGAACTATGAAAAGGGTCGGGCGGACAAAGTATTTTTGGTATCTACATATAGTATTATTTTTATAGCTTAACTGCAA
>JAHXMU010019404.1:0-11527 GCA_019455685.1 Philornis downsi
TAGAATGATAAGATTTTGCATTCAAAGAACTACTCAGACAGTTTTGTAATTACTCGACTCAGTATTATTAGAGCGAGCGTCAAAGATGGACACCAGTAAAGAGATAATACAGCCCGTCTTCGACAGAGGAGAAATCATAAGCTAGCCGGCTGAAAATTTGAATAGTGTTTATGGTCCCAATGCTGGTTTAGTCAATCCCAAGCAATTTTGGTTTCATCGATTCCGTTCTAGTAATTTTGATATCAAGAAAAAACCACGCTCTGGAAGGCCAATTGTCGAAAATGTCGATAAAATAATGAAAATCGCCAGGTTCGGTCGTCATGTAAGCACTGTTTTCATTGTCCAGAAGGTAAAAATTGTAAAAAAAAACACTGGGAAACATTGGAAGCACTTAAATATGACTGGATACAAAAAAAATTAATGTATAAGCGCCACAGAAGTTAACGCAAAAAAACCTCAAGAACCGAATTTCCATATGCTTTTGAATTGGATTGCATTTGTTGATAAGAAGTGGACCATTTACGACAACGTCGAGCATAAACGGTTATGACAGAATCGCGATGAGTCACAGTAGAATCACGACTGGCCAATCTAGAATTGGCAGTCCGGAAAGTTTTGCTATGTGTTTGGTGAGATTAACAGGAAATCAGCTGCTTCCTCATCTACGGCCAAATTGTTATCTGTAGCGCTCATCCGACAGCGGTCAACTTTCAGTCAATAGAAGAGGAATGGTATTCCACCACGACATCGCATCGATAGTGATTTGCCAGAGGCTTCAGATGCCTAGTTGAGTTGAGTTCTTGTGCATCCACCTTAAAGTCCGGACCTGGCAGTAAAAGTTTACTACCCATTCCTGTCAATGACGAATGATTTTGCTGCTATAAAATTCGTCTCTAGAGAAATCTGTGAAACTCGAATGTCCCACTTTTTTATCAATAGGATATTAATGAGATTAGCATAATGAAACAGCGCATATTTGACTTAAATCGAAATATATCTACGTATGTTAAATAAATCCAAGCGAAAATGATGGAATTCTTTATACTGCACTTCATATTTCTCACTGACAAATTTCTATCGAAATTTGCTTTTGACGAAGCGCGTGAATTTATGAAAACTTCTATTAACGTTACAATAAACGTTGTCTGTAAGGCTATTTATTGCTATTTTGTGAAATGTATATGCCATCCTAAATATGCCATCTATCAAAGGAACTACCGATTATGGTTATTTTACATCATCCACCATTTGATGTTGGAATATCCCAGAATCCTAGATCCCAGAAAGTATATATCCACTAAGCTTAAACTGGGGCTGCTGCCCCCTTTTGCCTTTTCCAAGCAGCATAATAATTGTTTTATAAGCTGAATGACACTTAGCTTAACACTATTTTTTTTTTTTTTGCGGGGATTAAGATCGGACTTGCAGTAACTAAATTGTGGTGATCTTTTTTCGCTCTGTTTCGCTCTTTTCTTTTTTACGCTCTGTTTTTCTAGGTTAGATTTTCAGTTGGAAACTGCACAAAAAAAAAATTTTTATTTCTTCATCATAAAAGGTTATATTTATAACGTTCAAATACCGACTTTTTCAGAAAACTGATTTTCAAATTACTCGAAAAATAACCTTTTTTTAAATCTTTTTCAAAATACACATTTTTAAAGAAATGCATACCATTATCACAAAAAATCACATAGGAACTAAAGAGTGTACCAACAAGAACGCAAGATTTAAATGACTGATGCAGCAATTGAATTGTTTCTCTGGCTGTATAACATGTGGCGCCGTCTTGTTGAAACCACATGCTCTCCATATCCATTTCTTCAATTCTAGGCACGAAAAAACTGGTTATCATTTCACGATACCGAACACCATTGATTGTTTGCGGTTGGAATGCTTCATTTTCATAAAAAAAAAGGTCCAATGATTCCTCCAGCCCAAAATCCACACCACACAGTGACACGTTGAGGATGCATTTGCTTCTCGTGAATCACTCGAGGCTTTTCCTCACCCCAAATGCGACAATTTTGCCTATTGACGAGCCCATCAAGATGGAAATGGGCCTCGTCACTGAAGATGATTTTATCGGCAAAATCAGCATTTTCATGTTGTCTCTCCAGTACCCAATTAACGAACTCCCTTCGTTGTCCATGGTCAGCTGGTTTCAGTTCCTGAGTCATTTCAACTTTGTATGCATGAAGATGCAAATCTTTCGTCAAAATTCGCTGCGTAGTAGATTTGGAGACACCAATTTGCTGAGCTCGGTGTCGTATTGAGGTGGATGGAGTTTGAGCGACATCATCACGTACAGCTGTGACATTTTCGGTCGACCGACTTGGTCGAAGGCGCGTTGTTGTCTTTACATCACTAACAGACCCAGTTTTGGCAAAATTATCCATTAATCTCTTTACAGTTGACTCTTTTGGAGCATTATTGTGACCCCAAATTGATCACAATTTGCGAACTGTAGCCACAAAACTTTCACCATTTTGGTAAAACAATTTCACAATGAGAATGCGTTGTTCATTAGTGTAGCGCTCCATTTTTACTAACCTCGTACCTTGTACTAGCAGACAATAACAATTGTTCAAATGTCAAACAATGGCAATTCGAATGGCGCCAAATTTAAGTCTTGCGTTCTTGTTGGAGCACCCTCTATTTTCTCTAAGATTACATATTCCATTCAAATTTCGTGAAATTTATGATATCTCTTATGAATAACCAACATCAATTTCATACAATCCCAGCATATTTATGTCATTCTTCAGAAGTAACGTATATAAATTGTGATTAGCTGGAATTAAATTTTAATGCAATTGTAAATTTTAATGCAAAAAAAAATTTTAATATACAAGTATTTCAGCAGTACTTTTGAAGAACTCCTTCCTAGCTGACAACTCACAACTTCCTTCCTAGCATTCTTCCTTCCTATACATTCTTATACTACGCACTGTACATTTTAACCTCAAAAATATTAATGAAATGATTAATTTGTGCGAATGAGCCAACAAAAGAAATCACCATCATATCAAATAATAACACAGATAATATCACGTGACCAAAATATATGGTTTTATGGTGAATGAATGAATACCACCTACCTTTGTTGTTTGAGCAGTTATGGAAATAATAAACGAACGCAAATATTTTTTATTTTGCTTTGTGATTTTTTATGTTTTTTTTAGTTTTGGGCTAAAGCCGGCTGCTGGTAGAGTTGTAGAAATGTTAATTATTTCAATATTTTGGCTTGGAATTCTAGCCGTCGTTCAGAGAGACATAAAACATGAATCCATGTTAATTTGAGTATTAGAGAAACTTTTGTCTTTTTCCTTAAGTTCTTATAAAATCTGAATTTTTGGTTCAATTTTGATCGGCAAAGATTTATTTTCTTACCAAAAGATCATACCTTAATGTCCCAAAGAAATACCGGAAGCAAACACTTCTTTTTTAAAACGTAATTCACAGCAAACCAATTTTGCGTTTTTTTTTTTTGCAATTTTAATAAATAATAGCTTTTAAATAATAATTTTGTACCCATTTTTGATAAGGAATTCAATTACCTTTAATTTCATGAATATAAGTTCAAAATCGGCTCAGTATGCCCAAAGATAATTGCAATTTAGAGAAATCACTTTTTTTTCAAAACTCAAAAAATACAAACTTATCTACATATATGTATCGAAAGCTGATTCAGCGTAAAACTTTACATAGGTCAAATGATGGTCAAATAAGAGAGTAGAGAGAGAGAGTGGCAACCTTATCAAATATATGTTGTTTAATAATTTTATTTGAGCCATCAAACCTGAACGATCTCAGTGAATTTGTAAACATGGAAAAAATTTGTCACCGTTATGTAATTCACTATTTCCATGTGAAAGGTTTCAGTCCAACTAATATTAAAAACGAGCTAGATTCTACTCCGGGGGAGACTGCTATTTCATCTACGTTTGTAAAATATTGGATAGCAGAGTTTAAACAAGGCCGTACGAGCTGCCAAGACGAACACCCCTGTAGCCGACCAATCGAGGGGTCCACACCAGACACGGTTAATAAAATCCACAAAATGATATTGAATAATCGTCGGCTGAAGACGCGTGAGCTAGCTGAAATGATCGGCATTTCAAAAAGTGTTATATCATATCATATCATATATTGACCGAAGATTTGAAAATGAGACAGCTATGCGCAAGATGCGTGTTGCTCTTGCTTTCAATAGAGCAAAAACAGTGTCATGAAAGTATTTCAGTAGAGTATTTGGTGATGTTTCACGGCAATAAAGCCGAATTTTTGCATGGACTTATAACCAGGGGAGAAACATGGATCCACCAGTTCACACCTGAGATAAAGGAACAGCCAAAGCAGTGGACTGGGATGTCATGGCGTCTGCTTTTTGGGATGTGCAAAGGATTGTTTTTATTCATTGTTTTATTATTTTTTCATGAAACATCTTGAAAATTTTCCAGCCTAATATGTAACAGATCAGTATCCTGGTATTACAAATAAGCTTATGGATCTCCTAACACTTTTCAATGAGTGGAAGAGGATGTTGAGTGAAAGCGTATGTAAGCTAGTTCGCCCGACTAAAATTTCGGTGCAGGTTTTTGGTATTTTTTGACTAATTTTAGATAAATGCTTGGTGTCAAAAAAGTAATAGAGTTTGGTCAATAAAATACTAAATATTCGTTATTCATTCAAAATTTATTAATTCGCTTTCAAAGTGGGCTCTTTCTGATACAATACGCTTACCGCAACGAATAGTCGAAATATTAAAACATTTTTCAGATCCAATATCCGGAAATTACTTCAGTTCAAGCAGCGGATTCTCTTTTATAGGTCCTATCGTCTGAAAATGATCTGTTGAGTTTTTGACCACAAAATTTGTAATCAGTGGCAACCTTGTGAGATGGTGAAATTCAACAATTTTCTTACCGCAAATTTGGCTTTTTTGACGAATTTGCCTTCTCAAACGTCGCATAATGCCCAGATAATATTTTTTATTTACCGTCTGACTTTCTGGCAAGAGTTCCCAGCGCCCAACGCTGCGATAATTAAAGAAAACAATCATCATTGTCTCAGTTTTGAATCTGCTGGAAGACGCCCGATGCTTGTAGATTGGTTTGCATATCATATCTTCTAGTTAGTTATAAAAGTCTTATGAATATGGAATCGAAATTCAATCATTGTAGCATTTTTTTCAACAACTTTTACACGCTTGAGTTTTTTAAGAAAAATTCAGGTATTTCTGAAGCAATCAACCAGCAATGCATTTCATAGCCAAATAATCGTGTAAAGTTATAATAATTAGTCTGTAAGGCACAGAAAGTTCAGCGGCTATATCTCTCAAATTTAAATAATGGTTTTCACGGAGGATTTTCTATACTTTATTGACATTAATTTCAGTTGAAGACGTTAATGACCGATTACAGCAAGGCAAATTTCCACATCATATCTAGGCCGTATTTGAATGCACTGTACCACTGTTTTTGATGAAATGTATTTGCCGCAAGCCTTCTGCAACGTTTTCTGCGCTTCGGCACAAGAAATTCAATTTGCAATACAGAATTTGAAACAAATTCTTTGTTGAATACTCGTATTTTTATCCGTTGTAAAAATCGCAAAAATCCTTTGAGATGAGCTAACAAAATTAAAAGCCGTAAACCAACTAAATGACAGATCACCCTGAAACTTCGCGTCAGTATAAAGAATATTTGTGTCAACTTAGCGATTACAGAATTCTGAAATTCCCTTTAAGTAGGTTTTCTAAACAGTAGTTTTTGACAGAATTTATATCTGCTTTTATAAATGTCAAAGGTTCTCATAACACAATAACAGTAGTGTGAACTACAATAAAACACTTCTACTATGGCATTCACCCAAACGATTATCCAAAAGTAACCGGCAGTTCGTAATTTCACTCTCATAAAGTACGATAAAGCTGTGGCTGGCACTCGTACTTGGCAGCACAAATATCTGTATTGGGTAGCAACGTTTTATAAATGCGTAAGCAAGTGTTTGGTGTTATAGTTATCTATAATTATAATTATTGTTTACTATTGTCGTAGCCATATTTGCCCACAGTCATGTGTAGACAATTTCCCACACCCCGCTTTTGGCCGGCCAATAGCTGTAGTTAACAATATTTATGCTAATTTAATTTTGCAGAGTGAACTGCACGTTCATCGTGTGTCCATTGGCCTATTGAAAGTGTAATTGTAATAATAAATTATTATAATTGAATTATTTAGTGTGAAATGCGTATACGAGTACGTTATAAAAATATTTCAGAGCAGTTTTCTAGTTATGATCAATTGACGTCAGTACAAAATGTGACCGACGCAATTAGATTATTGTCTTTTGATGTTATTACCATCAGTAACTTATATAACCTGTTATAGTAATTTGTAATTGTTTGGAATTCTACAACTCCACATCCCACATATTACCTTTGAACATTGAATTGAAAAAAAAAAACAAATACTAATGTCTTATGTGTGTATCGTGCATAACATGTGAATATTTGAGAGGCCTTCCAGTGATATGTATGGCTCTATTCAAATATTAAAATTATGTAGATTACGCGATATCCTCCAGTGGATACATAAATCATCTAAGTAAGTCCTTGAATCAATGTGACAACTCTAAGGCGTACTTCAAAGGCACTAAATATCATAAAGCCATCTACCAGCTATACTAATTTATATGGATATTTCTGTAAATTTGCTTATGTTTCGAGTCAAACTGGATAAACCAAAGCTGTAAGCTTGCAGAGTTTATGAGAGACAAGCGTAACCATATTTTCGCTAAAGCTATCTGAATAATACTTTTTTAATTTTCATGGCATCAACAAATACATTTGTACTTAAAGAAAACTAAATGTATGACACTTATTTTCAATATCGCATAATCTAATTTTGTACATGGAGCATATTACAAGCAGTTTTAAAAATACTTGTCAGTAGGTTTCGAAATCCAAATGGGCGCTACTTTCAAAGGTATCACACAATTCATTGAACTACTACAAAAGACCCTACTAAACCCATTTAACGAATTTTCCATTTAGTAGTTTCAAAACAGCCGGTCTGGCAAGGCTGTCAGCTGTTAAATACCCGTCATATGAAATGTTATTTATTTAGAGAAATGTTTGCCATTTACGAATATGAATCGTTTAACAAGCGAAGAACGCGTACAAATAGTTAAATCTTACTACAAAAGTGGTGATTCAAACGTGGACACTTTTCGTGCATTTGGGGGTGATTATGGTCGCTTACAAATATGGATCGCTTAACAGCCGAACACCGCGTAAAAATAGTGAAAACTTACTACAAGATTGGTGATTCAAATGTGGGCACTTTTCGTGCATTACGTGATGATTATGGTTGCCATAGTGTGTTGCGATATACTGTGCAAGGAATTGGCAATATTATAAAAAAAATTTGAAAAGACTGGAAGCGTTACATATGTGGCCTATGCATCATCGCAATGTACAATGCACTGCCAAAAATATCGTTTCTGTTAGTGAAGGGTGGCGGATAATCCGAATTTGTCGATTCCGGCGTTCTCAGCAATTGGGTCTATCATGCACCTCCATCCATATAGAGCCCGTCTCATACAACAATTAAAGCTGGCCGAGCATTTGCAACGTCGTAGACATGCTAATTGCGTGCTACAGCAACAGGTTTTCAATGCTGATTTTTCGAATAAAACTTTCTGCAGCTTTGAAGTTCATTTATCACTCGGTAGATACGAGTGATAAAATAGTCGCAAATGGGTCTCTGAGAACCCAGAAGTGATTGGGGAAAAGCCATTACATTCGGAAAAAGTGACTGTTTAGTGCGCTTTGTGGCTGGAGATGTCATTGGGCCGTATTTTTTCGAAAATGAAGCTCAAGGAGCAGTTACTTTAATTCAGAGCGCTATGGCCGTATAATAACCGACATTTTTGGCCTGCAATTAAATACTACGAACTGGACGACATGTGGTTTAAATAAAACAGTACCATCAGCCTCATGACAAGTTTCCAGAAAGCATAATTTCACGTTTTGGCGACGTCAATTGGCTACCAAGATCATGCGATTTGAAGCCGTTAGACTTTTTTTGTAAGGCTACGTCAAAGGCCATGTTTACGCGGTTAATCCCCAAACGTTGGTACATTTGAAAACCAACATTCGTGAAGTTATCGCCGAAATATCGACCGATATGTGCGATAAAGTGGTCGGAAATTAACTCATAAGGATACACTGCAGCAACCAATCCAGAAGCGGTTATTTAAATGACATTTTATTAGGTGCGCAACTAAGTTCGCGCTGTTGTTTTTTTTCATAAAAATGCAACTTTATTATGAAAATATGTTTACAAACGGTTCATTGAAAGTATTGGTCATCGCTAGCTACTACTTTTTTCCATCTTTCTGGCAAAACTTGAATTCCATCATGGTAAAGCTGCTCATCTTTTGAGGCTATCCATGAATCTAGCTATTCCTTGATGTCGTCATATGAGTGGAACTGCTGGTCAGCCAGACCGTATGCCATCGAACAGAACAAGTGATAATCGGACGGCGCAATATCTGAAGAATATAGCGGATGGGGTAAGTCTTCCAAATTCAGTGTTTCCAGGTAGGTTTTAACGAGCTTGGTCAGGTGACGTCGAGCGTTGTCAGGCTGAAGAATCACTTTTTGGTGCATTTCTCGCACAGAGTTCGACTCAATCGCATTAATTGAAGTCGATACCGATCCCCAGTGATGTTTTTGCTTGATTTCAACAACTCGTAATAACTAATAGAACGGTGTTCTACCAAATGCAAAGCACAACCTGCGCAGCGTGAATATTCGGTCGAGTCGACGACGTAGAAGCATGACCGGACAGACCCTTTTCTTTTCTTTAGATTGCTGTAATGAATTCATTTTTCATCGCCCGTTACAATACAATGAAGAATCCTTCCTTTTTTGTCGCTGAAGTAGTTGTTCACAGGCGAAAAAAACGGCGCTGAACGTTCCTTGGTTGCAACTCATAAGAAACTCAAGTTCCTTGATGTTGAATCATTCCCAAAGCATGCAATCGCTTGCAAATGGCTTGGAGGGTAACTCCTAATATTGAAACAAGCTCTATCTGCATTTGATACGGATCTCCATCAAGCAATCCCGTCAATTCAGTGTCTCTTCGAAGGTTTTTCGTCTTCCTTTACGCGAACGGTCGTCAGAATCAAATTCGCCGTTTTTAAAGCGGCAGAATCAATCTTAACACGTTGTTTGACTTAAAGCAGCATTTTCATAAACGTTTTGAGGCGTAATTTTTTTTCGATTGAAAGAGGCAAATTAATACTTCCTTTATATGACGATTATTTGACACAAAATCATACATATTCACAACACGAAAAGGATATGACGTCAAAAGAAAATCACTATTGTGTCGAGACGGTATGACGGTAGGCATATGGTAAACCTAAGCTTGGCTCATGATGTTTAGGTTATAGCAGAATCGACTAGCACTTACAGCTGGCGCCATCTGTTAGCAAACAGCGGGAACTTAGTTGAGTACCTAATATTTCGTACTCGTATATAATGGCAAGGTCCAAGGATTATACTGAAATAAAAGTTTCATCGAAATCATAGCTTGGTGTGTGTTTTATTTAACTTTAATTTTGAAACAGAAAAATCGATTGCCCATTATGAAATCTATGGATCTTATTTAGACTTATGTAAAATATATGCAAAATTTTTCTCCACCATAAAATTTTTAGTAAACAAGAGGACCGATCGGTTCTTATGCACAGCATACGCAAATATTTTATAGGGTCTCCGAAGAGTATTTCTAGTTGTTGCCCTCAAAATGACAGATTTAGTATACCCTATCCTAAAAAGTGTAATATTTATTGCATGGCTACAAAACTACTTAACAAACTTTCAAACAGGTTTGCAGATTTTATTAACAATAACGAAAAATTATGATTTCTACCACTTTCTGTTACAAATTTTAGGATACAACTTAGTCAGGCCGCTTATATGTATTTGATAGGCGTTCATACAGCCATTCAATGTATGCTCACTTGCATACTTTTATATGAACAGAAGTATGAAATCAAATATGCGGACTGACCCCTCTAATAAGTTGACCACCTTGCTAAGTTGGCGCATTTTTTTAGGTAAATTTGTTAATTTCATCTGCTTGTATTAAATTTGTATGTTGACCATATTTATAGTTTTTTTTCTCAATAAATGTCATTCAAGCAGCAATGCTGCAAAAACCATGAAATTTTTATTTGCCAATTTTGATTAATGATAATCTATTATTACACTGAGCAACCTTGAAATTGTCTTAAGATTGTTACCGTAGTTACCGACTTTTTTCACCGAGCTGTTAGGCGGCTAATTTTAAATTAAATGATAATAAAAATACGAATGAAAACAAAGAAATGGACACCCATTAATGTAGACGACCACCACGAACATTATAAAAAGTTTGACTTGAGGAAAATTTGATTTACAGAGAAGGCGCCTCTATCCGATTGGCAGATGTCCTTCAAAATTCCGATGCCTATTGTGATAGTTGCCATGCAGAAAGGCATGAATTTCAAATGTGAATTTTTAGTGATTAAGATACATGCATACTTTGTCTGGCGGTTTAGGCCCATAAGTGATTACATAGCCACTACCCGTATCAAAGAAAAATGTTTGTTTTTCACACTGATTTCTGATTTCCGATACATCTAGGACATATATTTTCAAAATGTTTTTGAATAGTCTGTTTCGCAATCTAGGTGATTGGCGGGAGCTCTGTGTATGCTTATACGGATGATGTGCAAATTATTTTCAAAGGTAATTTAAATTTTATGGATGTTCTTCAGGACAAAATAGAGAACACATTTAAAAGCTTAACTCTTGGATGACTTCCGATAATTTAGATATAAATCTTTCTAAAACCAAAGCAATTCTTTTCTCACATCGTGGAGAGCGTCATTTACATTTGAGCTACGACGGCAATACAATTGAGTTCGTAGTTTGAAGTTGATGATAAGTTAAGCTTTGATCAACATGTAGATAGTGTAAATGCTTGTACGTAGAATAGACTTCATTGCCTTTATAACACTGACCTTGTTTTGCAGAGGAAAGTACCTACATTAGTAATGCTAAATTTATACTTTTTAGAAATGTATGCAGGAACCAATAAACGCTATCTACAAAGTTAGCAGTTAGCGTTTAATTCTGCCATGCGACATCTATACTCACAGAAGCGTTATGTTCATATATGTATAATACACGTCTCTGTCAGCGGCTTTGAAAATTGCATCAAGTATTGCCAGATCGGCGGCAGTGCTGGCATTTAGCGCGACTAAGCTCGCCGCACGAGGGTTGGTTCTTGCCAGCAATCTGGACTTCGTGACATATACAGGATGGGCCATAAGGGTGTTGGCGGTTTAAATATTCAATTAAAAAAAAAACTACGAAACATAAAAAATATATATTTGTATTTTTAAAAAGTAGAATTTTTTGGGAATTTTTAAGACTTAAAAATAATGTTGTCCAAATGGCTTCCCT
>JAHXMU010019409.1:0-11442 GCA_019455685.1 Philornis downsi
CTCCATTCTACTCGCTACATCGCTGGTTCTTTCATTTAGTCAGTCTTCAACATATCGTCACAGTTTCAGTGGTTATCAAATTAAATTTCCATTCATTCATTGAAACTTTTATTAATCAATCCGCAAGATTCCCCCACCAGAGTACAAATGCCCCAAGCTGAATCTTGTGTTCTCCACGAAAGACAGTTCAAGACGAAGCTTAATGTAATAAAACGCTATTGTTATTGCTGTTCTTGCTGCCATTGTTATTTTGTGTACGGAGTGAATGGGACCCTTTAAGTGGGTGAGTGCATCCGAACTCTTTATGACGCCTGGCGCGTTAAGGCTTTGGCCGACCATAGAATTAACAGCTACAATGCATGATTTGGGTGATCTGGGGGAATTTGGAGGGATTTTGCGCTGCTCTGCTTTCTTTTTGTGGAATATTGGCGCTAATTTGTCTGCTGCGCACTTGTATTAACTCAATTGTGAGATCAATTTGTTTGGAGGCATCAAAGCTATGGCTTTGTTACTTACGATAGCTTAGATAGCAGCAACCACAATAGTAAAACAACAATGTATTCATTTGTAGAGATAGTGTATCTGATAAATGAAAATGTTAAAATTTTTGAGATTAGAGCTAATAGTGTTAACATCATCTTCAGCACCTTGGAAGAAATAATAGATAAAAATTCAATGAACGAAATTCAGATACAAGCTCCACGACTTGCATCATCAACCTACTCACGGAATCACATGTGGCCACACCTGGAAACGAGGCTATGTGAAACATGTCATGGACTGCGTCTAATATGAATAATGAACGCTTCTGATGTCTGCACTGGTCATCTGCTATTATTTCTCATACTGCTACTTATTGCTATGAAGAAATGTTAACAGAACTCCCCACATTTCGATGGAAATACGCCTGAAATAGCAGAACAGTTTACATATTAGGAATAGTAAAAAGAAATCAAATATTTTTCCCAGTTATTGAGCGCTTAATTGGCCATAGTTAGAATGATTAAATATGCGCAGTTATGTTAGATATCTTGATGCGATTTGTAAGGTAATTCATTATATATCCCTCATAGAAACCCTGGTTCCTGGTCCTCTTGGCAAAAAAAAAAAAAAAACGGGGCAGTCGATTTTCAAAAGCTTCTCTTAAGATGAATCTTTCACCAATAAAATCATTCGCCATAGGCAGGTTAAAGTAGTAATCACATGGCGCCAGATTGGGGCTATAAGGTGGGTGGATAAGAACCTCCCAACCAGGCTCCCGGGTCCTGTGTCGACTCGCTGCCGATATGTGTGACCTGGCGTTGTCCTGATGGAACACAATATCTCTCTTTTTGGCCAAAGTTGGCTGATTCTGGAAGACTGCTTCCTCCGGATGGTCCCATTGCTGACAGTACAGATCCAAAAGAAGAGTGCTCATGGTAGATGATTTCGTACCAATACCAACAAACACAATCTTGCCTTGGTTTCCGTTTGCATTTTTCCGAACGCCATTTTCTCTTGAGACTGACGTACTTGATCCCTTTTTCATCCCGATGTCCCATCCGCTTCAGAAGTAGGTAGGTTTTGATTCAATTCAGCAGTGATTCGCAAATGGAAATTCCGTTCATCAGGCTTCTTTTGCTATAACGCGAGTGGCACCCATAAATCGAGCTTCTTTTTTTTTATATATCCAACCTTATGCAAGTTATTTCAAACGTTGTTTTGTGGAATGTTTAGCTACTGGACAATGGAAATAATGCTTAGATGACAATCGGATGAATTCTATTACATTATCAGTGACTTCGATTATTAGCTTTCCAGAGCGTGGCACCTCTTTGCCATCAAAATAACCGGAACGGAATCTACGAAAGCAAGATTACGCATTATTGAATGTTACAATATCAAAATTGTAAGCAATATTCACATTTTCAACTACGTGGCTTGCGTTTTCAGATTTACCGAATAAAAAAATGTAATGTTCAGCATACATTCTCTTTGTTCGCAATCGCGAAACTATCTGAGGAGTTTCTTCGGTACGAACTCTTAACTTTCTAAAAGAATCTACCCTAACCGGATCGACATTTCGCAACAAGAGATACAGATTGCTAAAATCTCCTATTGGAAAAATAACGGATTTCAATTTACTGTGCTTTACGAGTGTGATCAAAAAATAACCGCTATTTTCAAATTTCGTGAGATACGTATGTTCGATTTTCGCATTTTTTTTTCTGTTATGTTGATACACAGTCTGTTATAAATTTTGACAATATCAGCCATTTTGGATTGTCAGTTTGTTTTTGACAGATAAAAAGGTTAGTCGTGTTTTGGTGTGCTCTTCGATTTTTTACTATCCAAAAAAATGGATCAAAGAAACTGTATTAAGTTTTGTGTAAAAAATGAAATTAAATGTGTAAGAACATTTGAAATGTTGACTGTGGCGTTTGGCGAGTCTACTATGAGTAGAAAACAAGTTCAATTGTGATATAACCGGTTTAAGGAAGATCGAGAAGATGTCAATGACGATGCTCGTCCTGGTCGCCCGAGCACGTCAACAACCGATGAAAACATTGAAGCAGTGAAGAAAATGATTTTGGATAATCGTTGCTGATGATGTTGGCATATCGTTCGGCTCATGCCAAGCAATTTTTACGGATGTTTTAGGCATGAAACGTGCGGCAGCGAAGATTGTTCCAAAATTGCTAAATTTTGAGCAAAAACAACATCGCATGGACATCGCTCAGGAGCTGTTGAACGTCGTCAACGACGATCCAGATTTCCTCGAAAAGGTCATAACTGGTGACGAATCATGAATCATTGAAAGCAAAGCCCAATCATCCCAATGGAAGCGTCCAGAAGAGCCAGGACCGGAAAAAGCACGTCAAGTTCGGCCAAATGTGAAGGTTTTGCTCACTGTTTCCTTCGATTGTAATGGCGTGGTGCAACATGAATTCTTGCCACAAGGTCGTACGGTCAATAAGGAATACTACCTTGAAGTTATGCCCCGTTTCCGCGAAGTAATTCGTCAGAGACGCACAGAATTGTGAAAACCCAATCATGGATTTTGCACCATGATAACTTAACATGATAATTCTTAATTGGTAGACAGTAGCATATATATATATATATATATATACATCACATTGCTCTACATGCTACATAAAATTTGAAAAATTCGACCAACCAAATATGTCCCTTCTGGTACCTTCCGTCCGTGGTCATTTGTGTACCAATTTGATTCATGCATTCTTATATGTACATCTCTCTGTAAAATTTGTTACATGTAACGCCCTTGCTAACGCATATTCTGAGAATGAAAATGCTTCAAATTGCCTCTTTCCTTCTGGTATCTTCTATATAGATTGACCGATTTTTTGGAATTCAGTTTCCTCTGCAACTCTGAATCGGTAGACACCAGCAAAAACATTTTTGCCTAATAAAATTCGAAAATATTTACCGATTAGCCCATTTGCCCATTGCATTATCCCACATAGAAATCTATATCTAGTTATACGAAATTCAGTAAAATTTTATATACGTAAGTTGTTTGCTAAAGTCTGGTTTCACAAAGAAAATGAATCAGATTGTTACGCTTCTTCTACTGCCCCCTCACACAACAGAATGTCTGAAACAAATAGCTTTTCGTTGATCGCAGAAATACAAGTTTTTGTTGCATTGTGTTGCTTTATACTGCCTGATAAAACTTGAAAGAACTTAACACAGTAATCACCTGCTTCTGGTACCCTCCATACAAATCATCGATAAGAAACGTATATTCTTAAATTCATATCTTCAATTTCAATTTCATATCATTCAGTTGTACTGACTTCAAGCACATTTGGCAAATTCCACGTGTTTGACAAATTTAGTTTTGAAAATAAAAACATTGCATTGCATTGCCATGCCTATTCGAGTATCTACAACATTTTTTTTTTATTTTTCAACATAATGTCCTCTTAGCTCACTACGCTTTTTTCAACGATATTCAATACCTTCTATACCCTGTTTATAGTAAGAACTGTCAAACTCCTTAAAATAGCCATAAGTCGTACACACCACCTCTTCATCGTTGGCAAATCATTTACCACCGAGCAATTTTTTTTAAGTTTAGTAATAGAAAATAGTCCAAGGGAGGTAAATATGGCGAAAAAGGTACACGATGAAACAACTCAAACCTTAATTAATTAATTTTTTTCCATTGCAATAGTGGATGTGTGAACTGGAGCATTGTCTTGATGACGCGAAACTTTCTTTTCGCCAAATGCGAAATTTTTTTCAGCAATTTCATCACATAAACGCTGCAATAAATTAGCGTAATATTCCCAAAAATAGACCCCATCACATTGACTGCAGATGATCCGTCTTCGCCATTTTTGGACACGATTCTCCCATTCCAGTCCACTGCTTTGACTGTTCCTTAGTCTCAGATTTGAAGTGGTGGACCCACGTCTTACCACAGTTATAAATAGACGCAAAAATTCAGTTTTTTGCTGTAATTTGTAATTGGTAGGCAGTAGTAACCGCTTTAAACACCCTATTGAAACATCTTCACAACGTGGTTTTTGCTCTATTGAAAGCAAGCGCGACACCCATCTTGCCCACAGTTTTCTCATCTTCAGTCAATGTATGATGTATAGCACTTTTTTAAGTGCCTACCATTTCAGCTAGCTCATAAATTTTCAATCGATGATCATCCAATACCATTTTGTGGGTTTTCTTAAGCGTGTCTGGCGTGGACACCTCAATACGTCGACCACTATCGCGTTTGTCTTGGAAGCTCGTACGGCCTTGTTTAAACTTTGCTACCCAATAGTTGACAGTTGTAAACGAAGGAACAGATTTCCCCAGAGTAGAATCTTGCTCGGCTTTAATATTGGTTAGACAGAGACCTTTCAAATGGAAATATTGAATTTCATAACGGTGATCAATTTCTTCCACGTTCAGAAGTTCACTGAGATCTTTAATTTTTGATTGCTCAAATAAAAAATACCAAAAACCACGTAGCGCCTTGAAACACAAAATTTGTATTTTATAAGGTTGACACTTTTCACCTAACTAATTTTTTTTTTTTTTCAAATTACTAGCACCATCTAGTCGTCAGGTCGGCTAGTTTTAGGACCGCCCTCGTTACTACAATAGTATCAGCATTAAACATAGTTCTGCGAATAAATATCTCCTGTGTTGCCGTTCTCGTTGGGATACTTTACATAAAGATCAGTCGACTTTGCAAAAATCTATGAGTTTTCTACAACTTTTGAGCGAAGGATAGTTAGTTATAAATAAGTTATGATCATAATTTATAAGTTCAGTAACTAATAATATTGATTTTTTATAGAAAGTTAGTCCATACTATTTACTGATTAAAGTCTAACTATTTAAGAACCACCAATGCATAATGGTGAAGGTATATGGATGCCTGGCTGAAATTTTTGGTTTTCAAATAAACCTGTGAAGTGCTGAGAGTTTTCGGGGGAGAAATACTCTGTAACAGATATAAGTCTATTACCGTTAACTGAGTATTTCCATATCATTCCAATAATAATCTTTCTTTACGCATATATTCTAAATGCGGCAAGAAATTTTTGGTGATGTCCGATCACTTTTAATGACGCGAGTAACACGCAGTCAATCGTAGCCCCAAATGAAGAAGCTTAGAGGTGTGGTATCACATCAGCAAGATTTTCGCTTCAACGGTCAGAAACATGGTCAGCGAATTGTTCACGAAGTAATGGCATGGCTTCACTGGTCATGCGGCAAGTAGCACCAAATGTCCTCGATATCACGATCATTATAATATTGAACATACGATAAATGACATAACTCTTTGATAATTCCATCTGTCGCAAAATCTCTACTAATGAGAACGGGAATGTACCAGCTCAAAATGTCATCGATATTGAAAAGATTCAGAAGTTTTGGTGACACTTCCTTTTTGATTACGGAATCCATGTCAAATCTAACTGAGTGAATCTTTTGGAAGACTTTATTATGTGGCGTTAAAACCTTGACATTGTGATCTAATTTGGTATTGGGATTGGAAAGTAAGCAAGAAAAACATATTTTGTATTAAATGAAAGAGGGGTTTCACTTTGATTTCCTTATTATTAAACTTCATGACGACTTAATATCATAAAATAATAAAAAAAAGTAAAACTTTTCCATATGATCTGATAACTTTCATTCCCATAAAATTGCAACTGTGAGTCATAAAACAATCATTACCTCAGCGACCAAAGTTTACGTCACTTTTCGACTGAAGCTGTCCAAAAACGCATGATTTATATCTGGCGCTGCTGCTTCTGAGCTCGTGTGACTGAATGAGCGATGTCTTAACGTTGAATTCGAATTTTTGTAATTGTATTCGCATTATTTCAAATAATTTCAACATAAATGAAAGTAATTTCCCAAAATTGGTAATTGACTAAATAACGTGTACGGAGCAGACGTGCAATAGCCTCAATCAGACTCACATAAACACAAGCACACACACACACACACAGGCACACATACATGGTTATTAAATGCCACCGACAATGTAATGTTGGAAAAAGTGCAGAAAAATCCCAAAAACATGCAACAATTTCACATACAACACCAAACATATCTGTCAAGGTTGGTTTGTTTGTTCGACGATGCTGTTATTGTTTGTTGCCGGCTTCAACTGCTTTGTACGACGTCATTCAAGCATTGAAATTGTGAAAAAAAACGCAACAGCCAAGCTGACTGACATCTCTTTGCCAGTTTAGCGTTGGCCTTTGTTATGGCTTTTGTCTTTTAACAGATTTCCACCAAAATAAACCATCAATGTTGTCGAACGGACGCCCGTGAATAACAATAACAGAAAAAACTAACGAAAATCTCAGTCGAACAATTGAAACAACTGCATTTTTGTCATTTTGTCTGTTGTCCAAATTTAGCCAAATGACTTTAAGCCCATAAATGGTCGGGCTGAATGGCATCACTGGGAGCCCAATAGAGGAGCATGCCATTGCCGTCGTCCATACCAATAGGGGAACAACAAAAAGCCCACAGCGCCAACAGTTAGCCGTCATCTTCGATTCAAATGGTGCTCCTAAGTAGTTGGTCGATTGTTCGCTTGCACTTGGCTAGCATTATTTATCAATGCACCAAATGTTAGGTATTTACGTCAGGAGTATGATAAAGTCAAAAGGTATTTGTGAAAATATTAATCACGTTCTCCATGAATGGAAAGAAAAGCCAGAGAGAGAGAGAGAGAGAAAATAGAAATATTGTTGATAATAAAATTATAATAACGGCTTATCCATTTTTCGGTTTCAAAAGTAGCTATGCTATGATTTCAATGAAGCTTTTATTTCATTATAATGCTTAGACCTTGGCATTATGTACGAAATACAATATCATTTAAATGATCGCCTCAGGATTGGCTGCATCAGTGGCTCCTTTTTTTCGCCCATTTCGGCGATATCTCAGCGGTAACTTGACGAATGTTGGTTTTCAAATATTCCAACGTTTGGGGACTATCCGCGTAAACACGTTCTTTGACGTAGCTACACAAAAAAAGTCTAACGGCGCACAGTGAGATTCTTAGTGCAAAAAGTCTACTTTTCGACTGCAAAATATTAAAAATGTAATGATGCAATTTTGTACGGAATTGTTTAGTTAAGAGAAATTCATCATTGCTTTTTTGAAAAAAATAATAATAATAATTACTTAAAAATGCTTGGGAGAAGTAAAGCGCAAAACGACTAAGATTTTAATGCAACTTGAGGGCCTGTATATGCATATTTGTTGTTCGTTTAACTATTTTATGTCATGATGTTCTAAAAATATGGTATTTTGTGATTCTTTAAGAAAAAAAAGACAACTGGATAGCATAAATAGTTTTGAAACTATTTAAATTTAAAAAAAAAACCCTAGAAATTTCAGTGTTCTAAGTTTTCCTTGGATGAAAAAAAGTTAGCTCCGGCGACCTCCATGCTCTGACTGCAATAAAATGAAGGAAGGGAGTATATTATTGCGATTTATAGAAAAAAAAATCCTTATAATATTTTATACTGCTGAACAAAGTTATAAATTTTATGAAAAAAGTCACAATAAGGCGTCAACCTCGTAAACAACATTTGGAATTAGATGATATTGTAAAAGAAATGATAGATGAATAAGTAAATAAGTTTCCTTACACATGTAACTAATTATTTTATTTTAGGCAATCCCACTAAATATTTTTACTGAAAATAAGTCAGGCGGGTAGTGGGTGAAATGGTTAATTTTTCTGAGTAATATAGGCGATGGGCGAGGCCGATTTGGATGAAACTTTCCAAAAATTTTGCTTTCGTAGTACAGATGATCCATGCCAAGTTACAAAAATTTCTACCTAACAGAATAAAATTTATACGAAAATTTCATTTTGAGTTGTATGGGCGGTGGGCGGTGGGCGTGGCCGATTTAGATGGAACTTTCCAAAAATTTTGTATTTGTAGTACAGATGATCCATGCCAAGTTACAAGAATTTCTACCTAACAGAAAAAAAATGTATACGAAAATTTCATTTTTACGTCATAAAACGCTCTATGCCGAATTTCAAGACTCTACGACAACTCCCTATATTTATTGCACAAAAATGTATGAAGCAATCCCACTGTGCGGCGTCAAATCGCATGATTTTGGTGGCCAGTAGACGTCACCAAAACTTGAAATTACGCTTTCTCTAAACTTCTCATGTAATAAAGCAAAAATCGGTTGTATTGTGTGGCTCGAGGCACTGTTTTATTGAAACTCGTATCGTCCAGCTCATAATTTTCAATTGCAGGCCAAAAAATAAAAATCGGTTATCATACAGTCAGTGTGCTTTTAATTGACGGTAACGTTCCTCTAACGCCTTTAGAAACACGCAAAATGAGGTTATTTTTGCGATTTTAGGCTCAGTTGTCGATACATGGCGATTTTTCTGATTTTTCATACTTTGAAACAAAAATGAGCATGTGCTAACCATGAGTTACGCATGGGTTGCCCATGAATTACCCAAGGATTACCAATGAGATATCCATAAGTTGCCCATAGATTGCCCATGAGTTGCCTATGGGTTATCCATGAGTTTTCCATGGGTTATCAATGAGTTAGCCGTGAGTTAGCCATAAGTTACCCTTGATTTACCCATGGCTTACCCACGAGTTTCCCATGGGTTACCCATAAATTACCCTTGGTTTACCTATAAGTGTGTGGTGAGTAAAATTCCTCATTCCTCATGACAAATTTTGTAGCTACCGTGGGTAATTACACATGACAGTAGGTAGCCACACACCGCAGCAACTCATTTCTCATGGGTAGTGTGCAAAATGTAGGTACCAGTTACACATCGCCGGTAAGTGGTGAGTTGTGCTCGTATGTAGTTACGCACTGTCGTGGATAATAGTGTGCACATTCCGTTACACATTTCTTATGAGCAGTGTGTAAGCAATTGTCTCTCATTTCCCATGGCAATGTGTGTTATTCACATATTCATTCTGTGAGCGGGTTACCCTTTAGTTACAAAATGCGTACTCTGATAGGAAGAGCGAAAGTGAGAGAGGTGATAGAGTGGACGTTGGAAATCGCTGGGTTATTATGGCTTAGGAATTATAGGAAAACTATTGATTTTTACTTAATACGCAAATATTAATTTGCAGAACAAAATTTACTGAATGCTTAATCTATATCTATATGTATACATAAAAATGAATCGTGGTTTGTTCCGATGCTTAAAACCCCAAAACGACTGGACCGCTTTGCATAAATTTTTGTATATGCATCTGGGTGGTGCCCGGGATGGTTTAGATTTACAATTCGGTCCAATTGGACAAAGGGGCATGGTACCTCCCATACAAGCAAAAAATTAAAAATCAATTATTTCTGCTCCTACTTACGGTATTTGAACAAAATTTGGTGCGTAGGTTTGGTGTACATATCTTAAGTGCTACTGCAAATATGGGTTTGATAGGACAATGGGGCGTGGTACCTCCCATACAAACCATAAATTAAATATCCAATATTTCTGCTCCTGTTTACGGTATTTGAACAAAATTTGGTGCGTAGGTTTAGTGTACATATCTTAAGTGCTACTGCAAATATGGGCGGGATTGGACAATGGGGCGTGGTACCTCCTTTACAAACCACAAATTAAAAAGCAATTATTTCTGCTCCTGCTAATGAAACATTTCCAATAAAAATAAAATTTGAAGGCAAAGCAACGTTTGCCGGGTCGGCTAGTGCTTGGTAAATTACAGAGAATTTAGTGAAATTGAAAATAAATCTAGGAATATATAATTTTAATCAGGTAATTTGTGCGGAATTTACCGCAAATGGAGCATTTACCCAGTCGATTTTTTTTTTTGCAAATTTGGCTGAATTCGATACAACTGCTTGAAAGGTATGAAGCTAAGAATATATCTGTTAAATCAGCCATTTGTGTGAGAGAAAGGTACAGGGATTTATAAACCAATATAATGGAGAAACACCTTAGAAACTAATTAGAAATTATAGAGGGACAGACGATTGAATTTTGAAAAATAAGTCCAGTTTTCATTATGACATTCAGTGTGTACTAAATTTTGCTACACTTGGTGCAATTGAAGTGGAAATACGAAATTACTAATCTAGGTATGGGTTCAATTATTTGGGTTATATTTCAGAAGGGGAGCGGATAATGATATTTTTGGTAATAAAAATTCTAAGTTACAGCGACTTTTTCGTTTTCTTTTGAAAATGTAGTTTAATTTAATGTAGTGCAATTTTAATTTCAGTTTATTATTGATAACGTCCATTATTTTAAAGTTAATTTCCATTTCCCCATAAGCACACCAAGTTCTCCGAGACCCACAAGCGACAATTTCGCTTGTTCGCGTAACCATCACGTGAGAAATCAGTTTCATCGCTAGAGAAAATTTTGTTCGAAAAGTCATCACTCAAAGCGTAGTGCAGTAGCACCCTATCAGCCGACTTTAATTGTTGCGTGAGTTGGGCTCTATATGGATGGAGATACAAGTCCAAGTAAAAAATACGCCATAATGAGCCATAAGATAGGGCTAATTGCTGAGAACGCCGTGGAATTAACAAATTCGGATTATCCGCCATACTTTCTCAAACAGAAGCGTTATTTTCGGCAGTGCATATATTGCCATGATGTACAGGCCTGACCACATCTGTAACGCTTCCAGTTTCGCTTGTTCCATGATCGGTTGTTAAACAACCCATATTCGTAAGTAGCAAACCTTTCACTAAATAAATAACACTTCAGATGACAGGTTTTTAACAGCTGACAGCCTCGATCTGTGTTATAAAGGGTGTCCAAACAAGAACGCAAGATTTAAATTTGACGCCATTCGAAGTGTCATTGTTTGACATTTGAACAATTGTTATTGTTTGATAGTAGAAGGTGCGAAGTTAGTAAAAATGGAGCACTACACGAATGAACAACGCATTCTCATTGTGAAATTGTTTTACCAAAAT
>JAHXMU010019422.1:0-10608 GCA_019455685.1 Philornis downsi
TGTCTCTGGCATAGAATTGAACTGAATTGAAAATGGTTAAATAAACAATAGAATTTGTGTACATTTTGTTTTATTGTGTGTATTGTACATAAATACAATAAATGAATGCGTTGTACGAGATGTATGGCTACACTGGCTGACTAAATATCACTTGGACTTTTATACAATGCCGAGTAGTACTCGACAATCTAACACTATTTACTATTTACAATGCGATACATAATAGGATATACCGGTAACAACAACGGCAACTATAAAAACCTACAACTGGAAAAGAATTTGATGAACAGCTTATACAGAGGCAGCTCAACGAATCGATATTTGAGGTTGGCTCGATTAGGTAGGGAACAAGTGTAAAAGCCTCTTTTCGTTTTTAGAAAATTCATGACCTTACTTAGGTGACAATTATAATTTAAATTATCATATATTATGAGCTGCATGTAGAAAAGAATTCCATATGCTTCAATTTCCTGCACTTCTTCCCCAAGCTTGTCACAGAAAGTTTTGATATAGGCTCACATACGAGGCACTTCCAATGGATATCTGCTCGCCCATCGAGTTTATTGTCTAATACCTTTCGGAGCGTTTTCGCCTTTTCACATAACCTGACCCAGTTAATGAAATCGCTTGACGACGCTGATGTCGGTACACGGTGATTCAAATAACGCGTATACTATTCATTAGAGTTGGCTGGATCATATATTATACGGAGAATTTTTCTCAAACTCCGAGAATGATTTCATTGGATTATGCCATAACCCAGAACTCTGCATCGCACAGCGAAACTGGTAGGACTAGTATCTATTCTGTATGTCAGAATCTTGTTTATTGAGAGAGAGCTTTGTGACTAAACCGCCTGGTTTTAAACAGTACTTCTCTCCTAATTTCTACCAGCAATCATTATACTACCAGCGAGGGAGCGGAAAAAGACGAAACCATCACCTACTCCAAAGTTGTAGTTGCCGACGTTCACGTAACTCCCTAAACAAGTTATTCTCCATTCGTCCAAACAAGTAACTTATTGTTGAGCCCGTTACCAGCCAAACCAGCTCCCTCCCTTGAGAAGGTTGCAGTACGATCTCGCAAATATTCGGCCAATTACGCAAGTAACAAATGACTTTAATTGAATATAACACAAATTTCAACGCAACTTTCCCCTAACCGCCTACCGCTTGTTCCAACTCCCTCTCAATGTTTGAAAAGGCTGCAGTAACATTTCACTAATGTAATATCTTCGCCCAACGATGCGTGCACGAAGAACACATCGCTTTCTGTTTAACCATTTCACTAGGATAGTAATAAAGATTTATATTGCCTAAGGCCACGTTTGGTCCAAAATGGCTCAATACGAATTTCACCTATCTTCATTTTTGGCGCATCTGGTTGTTGAAGGCAACTTTATAATCGATGAAAATTTGATATGTTTCGATTTTCTTTTTCTTTTTGGTTATTCTCCGTGATGTGTCGTAGTGCGGATACACAGCCAGTTGTCGCTTTTCCTAGTCTGAAGCCGCACTGACAATGTCCAACCTAGCCGGATACTACAGAATATAGTTCTTCATATAACACACGATCGCCTACTTGGAACGACTTTTTCGAACATACGGAATAATAACTTAGATTCCAATGATCGGGTAAAATTATCGTAGATACTAATTATCGCCGTAAAAGCCTATGCCGATTTAAACATGGCCGTGTGTCTATTGAATTTCAATAGAAACCGCACCGTTTGAGTCGAAGTTTGGCTTTAAACTTTCTCATAGTTATGGATAGATTCGAAATTTGGTAAAATCGACCAAATGCATATTGATACAAGGACCAAATTATTGAAAGTTGTTAAGAAGAAAGAAATTTTTCCATACAGCGGAATCAACGGGATTTAATACTTTCTGACACAGATTTGCGATATAGCAAATAGGCGTATTGTCATTTATTATGCAGGGTAGAGCACGAATCGTGCTACTGTCAACTACCAATGGTTACCGTTATTTAAAGGTGTTGAAAGAGCTTTTTTTAATCAGAACCGCGCCGAAAACATATCCGTTTCAACAGCATTTGGTTCCAGCAAGATGGATCAACTGCACACAAAGCCAGACTCATTATGGCGGAGCTTCAACGGAAATTCCCAAACAAATTAATATCCAAAAACTTCACTTTCCGCTGCCCTCAAAGGCCACCTGACCTGACGGCACAAGGCATTTTTATTGAGTTATGTCAAGCAAGAGGAGTACAAAATGAAACCAAGGAATTTCACTGAATTGAAGCAGTCCATAACAATAATAATTGAAGCGATCCCGACTTCAACCCTTCAGGCCGCAATAAATAATTGTGTGATCAGGTGTCGTGAATAAGCATGGAGGTCATTGGCCGTCTATCATCTTCAAAAGCAATTAGTTATATAAAATAGAAATGAGTTTTCTATACAATAAAAAAAAAATAAGTAAATAAAATACATTGTTTAAAAAACCACTTGAATTTCTTATTGTAGCACAATTGGTGAGCCAGCCTGTAATATAATATTTTTATAAATGTTGCCGTTATTATTTACATTTTAACACATTTGGTAATTTACAGTTTTATTTTTCGTATAAATATCGATATATACATTTATTTAACTTCAATACACATTTGGGAAAATACAGGGTGTCCGTCGGGAAGACATACTAACTTGTTATGCCGCCATTTTGGTAAACATTAGTCTAGACAGCTCATATTTGGCAGTCGTGAAGTATTATGGAAAAATATTTGATAAACCAACGTGTTTTAATCATTAAAAACGATGGACAAGTTACGTGAAATTTTTGCGAGAAACAACGCATTATTTGTCGTGTAGTGAATGATTTCGAAGAAATAGGCTCTGAAAACATTACTGCTGCTCAAGAAAGCTTTCAAAACAATCCATCAACCTCAATTCGACGCCGCGCTCAGGAGTTTGGTCTTCAAAGAACAACGTTGACAACAATATTGCACAAGAATTTGCATTTGTTTCCATTTAAGATTCAGTTGACACAAGAGCTTCTTCCACAAGACCATTCACGCCGCCGTACATATGCCAATAGGATGTTACAGCTCGCCCATGGCAACCCCAATTTTCATGAAAAACTCATAATGAGTGACGAGGCACATTTTCATTTGAATGGATATGTGAATAAACAGAATAGTCGGTTGAAGACCCTCAAATTATTCATCAGCAACCTTTGCAACCGGCGTAACGTTAACTGTCAATGGGGAGCGATATCGTGATAAGATTGAAAACTTTTTAACGCCACAACTGCATGTTTTGGGCTTTATTAACATGTGGTATCAACAAGACGGTGCCACAACCTCTTCCACAACAAGTTATTTCAAGAAATGGTGATGTTGATTGGCCTCCATGGTCGTCTGAGTTGACTGCTCCGGATTTCTTTTTCGTGGGGATATTTGAAAAGCAAGGTTTATGCAAACAACCCAGGAACGCTTAAGCAACTCAAACAAAATATTCGTGATTAAATTAATGAAATACTGCGTGAAATGTGTGAGAAAGTAATGAAAAATGTGCTCGCGTTTGTAGGGCTAACAGAGGCGGACATTTATCTGATATTGTATTCCATAAAACATTTATCAATATAAGATCCGTTCTCTTGCATTTAATCAAAAATTATAAGTAAAGTAGTATACCTTTCCGACGGGCACCCTGTATAATATCCACCTATCAGCTACCAGTCGTAAAATATTTCGAAAAAAAGCCGAAAATAATAATAATTCCTCATCAGTTCGTTAAACCAAGGTCACCAATGGGTTAAATCATCTTAATTGAACGTATAAACACAGACAGAAAACTAGTGAAACATTGCATTCGATTTATGAAATACTGATGATCCTCTTAGATGTAAATTAATGGTCACCAATGGATTAAATCATTATGAAATTTTTCGAAAATTATCTAAGGAGAAGTAACACAACCGTATTCGATGCAATATAAAGTGACCCCAGAGTGAGTCGGGTCAATATTTGGAAAGGTTTCCTTGCAAGTATGTAATTGATTTTAAGTAACAGGTCCCAACAACAGGGATTTTAGTCGACAAATTAGGCGTTGCCTTTGATATGTATCATGGAGCAACATGACCTAGGTGTCATGGATTGGAAAGTTCATGAGGCGGCTTATAATGCTAGTCCCATGTCGTTTCCTCACAAAACGACCTGTTAATGAGTTCATCGTCATTTTCTTCAGATTGTGATTATTCGATAGGTTAGTAACAAGATATGTACATTTTTTTAGCGACAGTTGTAGAATACACCATCGTTATATTTCTCTAGGGCATACGTCCTAGTAACTGTAAAGGATTCGGATATTAAATGTGCATATCCATAAATTATGACCTCAGTAACGTTTACGGGGTCGTTAACCTTTGGGGATGTTCCAATTTATTACTTTTCACTATTTTCATTGCTAGGATAGCAACTAATAAGGAATGACTATCCCAAGCATCAAGCACTATGTTGCCACTCAGATTATCCTAGTCTAGCAATTGTGTCAATTTAATGGCGCTGATAAGAAACTCCAAGAAGAGGGATATGAACTGACTTGAAATGAAATTGTATAGAACTCACGAACAAAAATTATTGAATATACAAGTATATTTTAGAAACACACAAGATTTGTAAGAGCCTATTAATATAACCTTAAAATTTCTTTAAAATCAATGAATGCGTTTCTCACAACCATCTTCATTATCATACATTCAGCACCGACTCAAAAAATCCAAAATTTTAATTGTGCCTACAGATTACCAGGATCCATTAGAAATGGGAGTAATCTGTATAGTTTTGTGTGTTAGACAACTTTCGACCTTTCGAATACTATCCAACAATTCGAGTACATTGCTGTTTGCCATAATTTTCACATTGCCCCCCTCTCTCGCAATCGAATGGAATGTAGGAAATTGTTTTTTTTTTGCTTTTAATTTTTTTTCTGCCCGTAAAGGTACGAATAGTATTTGCGTAAATCAGCTTTTTCAGGTTAACAAAATCAAATTTGTATCAGAATTAAACCCAATACGAGTGGATGGACACACTGCTGCTATACCCTACACTCACTCACCCAGCGTAGGACAAAACTTCCGTAAAAGCAACAACGGCAACAACAACACCAACAACTGCATAAAAGGACTCCTTTGTGCCTATTGAACACACACACACACAAACCAAAGCCCGAAAAAAAGTACACATGCGAGCATGGACAGGCTGAGCCGTTGGGCGGTCAGTGCCGCAATAAACGGCAGGCAGTTGATACTTAGGTTGGGTACTTTAGCAAAAGGTTTATAAATAAAACAGAAAATTTGTGTAGAGTAACAAAGAAAACTAAAACCTCAAAAACAACAGCAGCAGCAACACCAACAACGACATTCGTTCCCTAAAAACTCAATCAATCAAATGAAAATGGTCGATGGGGGAGGTGCGAGAGGTAAATCTAAGCCAACGCACATATTCGAGTACATTTCGTTTTGGCCAATTCAGCTGGAGTGGTGGAGGGAGGACACCAAATAGAGAACGCGTACGCAATGCAATTTCCCCAAAGAACAGAAAAAGCAGTGAGAATTGCATTCGTAGTATCGAGTGAGTATGCATGCGAGGAATAGAATTACGAAACCCTTTGTCACTGCAGTTCCTCATCTACAGGCTTCTTTTTTTGGTGCAATGGAACAAAAATTGTTGACGATGGGGTTTAAAGCACAAGCGAGGGGTGCAACACGAAAGTTAGAACTCCGACGATGTATGTTTATATGTTTGATTTGCTCTCATCCTCTTGGTGTTACCATAAGAACCATATTTTAGGCACGAAATCCACGCTTACGAATTAAGGCGTATTTGACAATTATTGCCCATTTGTATACCATCAGCCGAAGGAAAGAAGCTACATATCATTGGATATGGCGATTGAAGCGAAGGCAGAAGAAAGCATTTAAATTATCTTTTGACGACACGATAATTGTCATAAATCTTTATGATACTTCTTAAAACGTGACACATTTTATTAGCCTATGATTGTAAATGAGGTATATCGGCCCAGACCTTCTGCTAACTCTCACAAAAATTTACCGATTTTCTGAAATTCAATCAATCCTCTGTAATTATTAATACTAATTTTAATTAGTAAGCTGCAGTAATCTATGATTTTTTATCAATTAAATTACTTTATAATTCACTATATAGCAGGAGTAGAATCGACCAAGGAGTAACGTCCTTTCTGATACCTCCCGTTCAAATTGACCCATTGACACTTGTGTTAGCGTTTTTTCCAATCCTCGAAGCAGTTCTAATATGCATTTTTTGGTATGTCCTTGAGCTCGGTTTTTATCTGCTCAATCGTCGCAAAACGCCGTCCTTTCATGGGTTTCTTCAATCTTGGGAACAGGAAAAAATCACAGGGATCCAAATCTGGTAAATACGATGGCTGAGGCATTATAGCAAATAATAATAAGAATTTGGCCAAATAATCTCTCACAAGCAAAGACGAGTAAGTAAATAAGTAAGTAAGTAATGCATCTAGCATTATCATGATGCGAAAGCTATGAATTTTTTCCACAATTCCGAGTATTTTTTTCCTATAGCTTCACGCAAACGGCGCATAACTTCAGCTAAATACCCCTTATTTACCGTACGACCTTCTGGTAAGAATTTCTGATGCACTAAGCCATGGCAATCGAAGAAAACAGTGAGCAAAACCTTGACATTTGATCGAATTTGGCGTACTTTGTTTGGTCTTGGCTCTGCTGGACTCTCCCATTGGGATGATTGGGCTGTGGTTTCGATGTCATAAACATATTCCCATGAGTCGTCACCAGTTATGACCCTTTTAAGCAAATCTGGATCATCGTCGACGTCATTCAACAATTCCTGAGCGACGCTTGCATGGCATGAGCCAACCGATATGCCGACATCCTCAGCCAACTTCTCTAATTGTGATTCGACGATTCTCCATAACAATTTTCTTCACTTTCTCAACATTTTCATCGGTTGTTGATGTGCTGGGGCATCCAGAGCGACCGTCGTCATTCACATCTTCTTGACCTGCTGTGAAAAGCTTGTACCACTTGTAAACATTTCTTTGACTCAGAGTACTCTCACCGTATGCCACTGTCAACATTTCAAGTGTTTTTGAACACTTAATTCCATTTTTTTACACAAAATTTGATACAACTTCTTTGATCCATTTTATCGATAGCAGATTATCGCCTCGTTTTACATGAATTCGCCGATTTAGTAAAACAAAGATATCCCTCTATTACTTTTAAACAGAGGACTTTAGAAGGATAGAATTGTACCTATTTTATTGTGCTAGAGTTTAGAATATTTGTTGATAAGAACTTAGCAATTTACTAGTCTTTTATGCAACCACTCACATTTTTGCACCAACGCAAAAGGACACTGAGTGAATGCATATACTCGTACATATAAGTCAGTGCATCAAACTGAAATTTCTGTACTATTCTCTTTACACCGTATATTACTGAGAACAATCGAACCTGTCTTGTAATGAAAAAGAAAACGTGTTTCCTCTCTTTTTCCAAACAGTGCCACCAGATCGCTTGAATTTTTGCCGTTCTTATATATAATACTTAATCGATGTAAGTCTTGAAATAAAAAGGTCTCCTGTTACTTTACTACTCTATGGAACTGATGTCTCTAAGAAGTGAATCGCAGCGCTATAGTCGAACGAACAGCTACTATTTTCGAAAGAAATAGGAATCTTCATCCTGAATTCCTCCCACAATTTCATAGTTAGAATCTTCTATCTTAACGATCAATGCCATAATCAATTCTTTGCAATTCCCGAATAGAAAACGAAGAAAGGTTGTGGGTTTTGTCACAAGAATATCACTTGCTCGGCATTCCCTCATATGAGAAAACGCTCTAAGGAAGTGTGTCAGATTTGATTTATATACAGTGATGATGATTTACGAAATGATAAAAATACTTGACAAAATTAAAAATGATAAAGCGGAATTATTAAAGGCCTGGACAGATAAGGGATGCAGCAAATTTATGATCTGCTACTAAGAGTGTGGAGGGATGAACACATTCCCAAAGAATGGACAACCGCCATCATCGTCCCAACCCACAAAAAGGGCGACAAGCATATCTACGAAAATTATAGCGGGATTAAACGTATGTTATAAAATTTTTTCCGGAATCCTTGCGAGACGACTAAGTAACAAAACGAAAAGGCTACTTGGAGAATACCAGTGTGAATTCAGGCGCGATAAGTCCGTAATAGATCAAGTGTTAGTACTAAAGCAAAATCTCGATAAAAATTTTTAATTTTATTACGATACTCGTATACATATGCTATTTGTTGACTTCAGACTGGCTTTTGACAGAAGTCCACGAGGGTTTAACATGAGTCTCGCCGTGAAGGCCTTACTCACGGTGTGCGACACACTGGGCATATTACAATGCGATTGCCAACGCCCCACTGGGATAGATAGAAAAAACTAGCAGCCGTTTTTTCTTTTCGAAACTAATGCATAATATGGAAAAAATGCTCTTTTTCGCTCATTTTCCCACTTTTTAAAACTTTTTTTAACGCTATAACCACTTACGACTAGAAGTAAACAATAGTAAACAGTTTAGAAATAAAGTCTGTTTATGAAGAGAACAGACCGAATGAAAGAACTTGCCAGAAATGGTTTAAGAGATTTTCTGCAGCCGACTTCTCCGTAACAGACGCTCCCAGATCAGGACGACCAAAAGAAATTATTTCCGAGGCTGTGAGAGATTTAATTATTGTTAATCTCCGTGCAAGGAAATAGCTGAAATAATCAAAAATCAGTCTCAACCATTCGCGGGGTCATAAAAGAGGTCGGATTTGTGAGCAACCTCAATGTGTGGGTACCTCACTCTTTCACCCAGGCCAACCGCCTGAATCGCGTTAATCGCGATAATCTAAGGATATGAAATAACAAGACATCATTTCTGAAGATCCACAGGGGATGAAAAATGGGTAGTCTACAACAATGTAACGCGGAAAATATCATGGAGGAAACCAAATGAATCTCCTCAATCCACCTTTAAAACGGCCGAGGCTCATCAATCGGGGAGATGTCATCTTCCATCATGACAACTCCCGCCCTCACACTGCCTTGCGGACCCGTCAGAAACTGTCAGGGCTTGGGTGGGAAGAATTGCCTCACCCACCGTACTCCCCAGATCTCGCCCCGTCCGACTATCACGTATTTCGCAGTCTGCGCAACCATTTAAGGGCTTGAATTTTAATAAAGACGAGGAAGTGAAAAATCGAATTGAACACTTTTGTTTAGAAAAACCACGCAAGTTTTATGAGAGAGGAATTAAAAAACTCCCAGAGAGGTAGGAAGAAGTTATTAAAAAAGGGGGAGATTATATAATAAATTAAAATAAATGTTTTCTTTTACATAAATTTGTAAATAAATTTCTTTTAGAAACCGAACGAACTTTCCGAACCGCTCGGTACAAATTTGTTTGTTTGTCTTTGTAAACTTCCTACTTGTAATAGTCCAATAACAGGACACCAATAAGTTCAGGAGTAGTTTATTGAAATCGGTTTATTAAAGAATTTTTGCTGTTATTCTGTCATAACAGGCCTGGCTATAATACAAGTTTGTTTCGATGTAGTTCCGGAAAGAACATTTCAATATTTTTAAGTAACATTTTGTTAGCAACATTCGTCAGCCAACATATGTTTGTGTTTTAATTTTCACTTGAACACCAGGAGTCGAAGTGAACTGCATATGTTTGCCAGATATACAGTTTGCCTGAATTTGGGATCATCATTAAACTTTTGCAGTGCCCCTCATAGTATGGTCTCAGAGAATAGTTACGTATGCATACATACATACCACAAAATCTATACGTTTCTATACATGCACAATCAAAATCCTAAATTCCATTTGAATTAAAGTTGAGTTAGTTTTGTAAACCGTATTCCGAGAGTAGCTGCGTGCGTTCAAACGTCCGTCTGATCGCCTATCCATCCGTTTGTTCGTCAGCAGTTTGAAAACTACGAATGTACTCAACGCATGGAACCTCATCGCTATGAAAACCTCAACTTGGAAAAAATTTAGAGATGGATGTATGGATTTGCTGTTCTTGTTGCTTTTTTTTCTCGTCCTGTCGTTTCCACAATCCACCGAAAAAAGAGGCCGATTTTGATTTTATGCGAAAATTTCAGTAAATATGTTGTTAGTTGCCATAAAAACTACACACGAACACTCGAATGGCAGCGGCTTTGGCGAAACATTCATGACCTCCATCCACTCACACACGCTCACAGGCATATCAGAAGATACCATAGATGTGGTCGAGTTGTAGGCCTAAGCGGGTGTATACTCGTATGTTTGTTCAATGTATTTGGAAGAGTGCACGGCTTGGTTTGGCCGGGTCTACATTGGAGGGTGTTGGTTGTTCATCCGTTCGATCAAACACATCTCTATAGGTTGTGTGTGGGTTAAATTCTCTAATACGAGGAGCTGGTGCTAGCGTTCAGTTCAATCCGTACTATCGTGGTGGACTGTGTGTGCATGCATTTGTCTGGATGTGTGAGTGTGCGTGTATGGAATAGATAGGGAGCCTATTGTATATTCAGCTTGA
>JAHXMU010019428.1:4191-16227 GCA_019455685.1 Philornis downsi
CGACACTTTCCTGACTGCCAATCCTAGCTTGGCCAACGTTTGCCACGGGTCACCCCAAATTGTCCATTTCCGCTTGACGTTAAGTGACTTACTTTGTATAATCAGTTACCATCCGCTTCAGAAATGGATTGATGTTGCGATTCAGCAGCGATTCTTGTGTCATCCATTCATCGAGCTTCTTTTTGTATCCAGCTTTATTCAAGTGATTCCAAACGATGTTTTGTGCAATGTGTAGATTCTGGATAATCGAAGCAATGCCTACATGAAGGGAGAATTTGACGATTCCCACTATTCTATCAACGCTTTCTAATCGATAAAACCAAAATTGCACGTATTACAATATCAGGATCATAAATGCTATTCACATTTTAAGCCTCCTATCGTTTTCGCTTTTAGGGCTGGTACTATGCCATGAAAGGAACTTAGTACGCAGCTTTATCGAAGAAAAGCTATGAAATATGGCAATCGCAAATAAAGCAATCACAAAACTGTCTAGTAATTGTACAAAATCGTATTTTTTCCAACTCCATCTATCGCAGCCCGATTGCACTTATTGATTGCTAAAGATTAAAGATTTATTTTCATCATATAATTATAACTTATGATTCTCTAATAGGAGGCCGAGGAATTTTGCTCAATATTTCTTTAGTTCTGTATAATGTGAGTAGAATGGGAAGAGAAAATCTCATATTTTTAGCATAACCTTCTTTTTTTCTAAATTTGTATGTCTTCAACCGAATAAAGGTGCATATCATCAGATACGACAAAAATATAACATCCAACAGAAACCGTTTATAGTACTGATTATTTTCTAGCCGACTATCTGGCTGGCTAGCTGGGAGACACCATAATTATCGTAAATCCTTATTAAACTTCTGAAAACTTGGCACAGCCTAATATTCGCCAAATCGTAGAAGGGGAAAGCAAAATGGTACGTGTAGACTCAACTTGTTGTTCATAATCTGCAGTAACCTATTTTTATCCGTTGTATTGTGGTTTATAATGCTCGGTAGAATTGAAGAAAATGTATCGATTAATCTCGTCCTTTATGATATCTCCCGTACAAATAATCCACATATTCTTAGGGCCATAAGTTTTAATTTATTTAATTGTACTAAATTGTGTGGAATTTGATAAACTTCGTGCTTTTGTCAAAGTATCACCTCAGAAAACGTACCGTAGTAAGTTCGATACAAATTGCCAGATTTCCCGAAATTCAGACTTTCTCCGTGAATTTCCATTTAGTAGGCTTGAGTGGGCAAAATTTCTGTTCCTTGCATTGGTTTATAATTGTCTTTAAAACTTGCCACATCTAACCACTCCCTTCTATACTTTCCGTACGAAAAAAAAGGATCATATGTCAAACTGTATTCAAGCTGTCATATTAAATTTAGGCAAATTTAATACACATCATGTATTTGATGAATTATGTTGTCAGAATGAAAATAGAAAGTATCGCCAAGCTCCATTTGATATCTCCCATACGAACTGACCGATTTATCAAAAATTACTTTTTCCCTCTAGACACGAATTCGTTGATTTCCATAATTTAAATTTTGAATAATTGTATTGCGTGGTAAAAACTAGGCCCTCTCTGGTAACTCCCATGGAAATTAATTTAACCCTTATATAGGGTGATTTTTTTAATCGTAGTTTTTTTTTAAATCGAATAAAATACTCAAATTTGCATCATATACTAAAATTTTTTATTGGAATCCATAAATTGGTCTTTGCCACTTAATTTTTAAAGATTATTTCATGTAAATGTTGTCCGCGGCTCCGTCTCAAAATGTCCATGCCGAAGGTCTAATTATCACCTTTTCGAGAATTTCGGCCTGCATTCCACGAATAACGCGTGTTATGTTATCCAGTAATGCTTCAATAGCATTCGGCTTGTCCACATAGACTAACGACTTGACATAACCCCACAAGAAATAATCAAGAGACGTTAAATCGCAAGATCATGGGAGCCAAATCGAGAGATAAGCTGCTCATCAAATTCATCCCTCAATATATCCATTGTTTCACGAGCAGTGTGGCATGCTGCAACGTCCTGATGAAACCACATGTCAACCAAGTTCAGCTCAACCAATTGGGGCTTAAAAAAATCGCGTATCATGGCTCGATATCGTTCGCCGTTGACGGTAACGATTCTTCCACGGTCATCTTTGAAGAAAAATGGGCCGATGACGTCATCAGCCCATAAACCACACCAGACTGTCGTTTTTTCGGGATGCGTGTATAGCGTGTGGCTGTTCATAACTCCAGATGTGTACGTATCCTTTCAGCAAGATATGAGCCTCATCGCTGAACACAATTTTTCGATAAAACAGCGGATTTTCATTGAGCCTTTGTAAGGCCCATTCACCAAAAATTAGACGTTGTGGTAGGTCATTCGTTATTCCATGATGAAATGGCAGAGTTTACTGTACACTTTTCACTTTGACAGATGACGTTTGGACGCCATTACCAACTAGTGCTGCTAACCTGAAAAACTTAAATCGTAAAAAATCACCCTATGTTTCTAGATTCATTACATTTGTTCAATTGAACTAAATTTCGTAAAATTCTAAAATTCTACCTAATGAAAAAGGATGGTGATTATGTTGTTGTTCTTGATCTTATTGGCATACATAATTCACATTTTAATCTAGAATATATAATCTAGAATATAAGTCCTGTGAAAATATCAAAAATTTACTCTATGAATTTGTAGGCAGAACTTTAATCTCATTGTAATTCGCATAATTTCTAGCAAATTTTTAAACAGGAAGAAAATAAAATCGAGTCATTCTAATACTATGTATCACAACCTTCATTCACTGGTTTTTTCGTAGTATCACACATCAAATCGAGACAAAAATGTCGTTATCTTTACGAAGCACATAAAGTTAAAATCAAATCTGAAAAGAAAGATTAGTTAGAAACCTTTTGGTCAGGATCACGAACAGATATCTTAAATGCATTGACATTAAACTAGGAAGGGAACATTTTTGCATCATAAGAAATCAATAAATAAAATAAAAAGAATGAAATCATATTCATGTAAGTCATAAGATCATGAGTAATGGCTTAGTATGAAAACTGTCACTGAAGTAATATAATGCTCAGACATGCATGGGTTATCTATTCAGTGGTTTTAAAAACTCTGGTCTGGCAGGGCTGTCAGCTGTGAAACACCTGTCATCTAAAGCGTTATTTAGTGAAAAGTTTGCCATTTACGAATACGGATCGTTTAGCAGTCGAAGAACGCTTAAAAATAGTTAAAACTTACTACAAAAATAGTGATGCAAACATGGACTTTCAATCGAACAAAATTTTCTTCAGCGATGAAGCTCATTTCTAACTTGGTGGTTACCTCAAAATGATCGCATATGAGGCGCGGACAACCCAGAAGTGCTTATGGAAAGCCATTGCATGGAGAAAAAATGACTGTTTGATGCGCATTATGGTCTGGAGATGTCATTTGGCTATTTTATTTCGAAAATTACTTCAAAAGGATCTACAGCTGCAATCAATCCTGAGGCAGTCATTTAAATGACATAGTATTTCGTACATAAAGGCATGGTCCAAGCATTGTAATGAAATAAAAGTTTCATTGAATTGAATTCAGTTCCATCAATCATAACAAAAAAAAACAAAATTTAGCTTACCAAAAATATCCTGTTTAAACAAAATCCGCTATTGACTTGTGTTGATCTATTGATCATTGAAAGCACCTGAGAGTGGCAACTTTAATTTTGAAATATCCAATATCATTGTAAACATACCAAATCTGGAATTCGGATTGAAGCGATTTGTTGTATGGCTATTATGAACGTTTTTTACAGCGACCTGTAAAATTCTTCTCAGCCAAAAAATGATATTAAATTGTGATTTTTTTTGTGGTTTGCAACGTGAATTATATGAATAACAGTATGCCCATCAACCCGCTTCAACTTTTGGTGGTGAAACAATATGGAAAACCGCCATATTTCATTGGTCATCTGAATTTAATCCTGGTCTTCATTCACTCGAGCACAAATGTGTGTTTTCAATCAACAGATAATCGGTAAAATGTAAAAAATACTAAAGAAAGTAAATTTTTCCTAAATATGTTTATACCTTAATAGAAACAAAACCATAAATAAGATTCTGGAGACTTTCTCATATTCAATGAACAGGCAGAGATATTCTATTTTTAGACTCACTTAACTGGACCTACAGTTTAACGGCAATTCAGAAATACAATTTGAGAAGCATCTACTATACTTGTCGATTACTCGACTACACGAAGAGCTCGTTAGACACATCGAGGTAAACGTCGCTCAAATCATGAACATTAGTTGTACGAGTTCAGTCCCGAAACTAGTCGACCTGACATATAGATAGTGCCAGTAGTTAAAAAAAATTATTTTGGTGCAAAGTATCAATCTTGTAAAATATATGTTTTAAGTTTCAAGGGGCCAGATTGTTTAGCATTTTTATTTGAGCCATCAAAGGCAAATGATCTCAGTGGATTTGTAAACATGAATTGGTCACCGTTATGTAATTCAATATTTCCATTTGAAAGATTTCAGTTCAACCAATATTAAAGCTGAACTATATTCTGCTGCAAAATATCTGGTAACAGAGTTTAAACGAGGCCGTACGAGCTACCAAGACGAAATGGTCGACCAATTTAGGTGTCCACGTCAGGCACGGTTAAGAAAATCCGCAAAATGATATTGGATGATCGCCGGCTGAAAGTGCGTGAGCTAGCTGAAATAATAGGCATTCAAAAAGTCCTGTACATCGTATATTGACTGAAGATATGAAGATGAGAAGGTTGTGCGCAATATGGGTGCCGCGTTTGCTTTCAATAGAGCAAAAACAGCGTCGTGAAGATGTTTCAGTCACATGGATCCATCACTTCACACCTGAGACAAAGGAACAGTGAAAGCAGTTTACTGGAATAGGAGAATCGAGTACAAAAAGGCGAAGATGGTTCCATCTGCATGATTATATGGGTGGTAGTCGTGTGTTTTAACCATCATACCATCATAGTCTTATTTATTGAATTAATTTTTCCCATTTAGTGAAGTCTCCGAAATATTGTTTAGTGATCAAGACTTAAATTCAGAATAGAGGTCGTTTAACACGCATAGATTTCAATCATGCGTTGAGCCAAATCGTATTAAGAGGTTGATGCGTGGACACTATCAGCTCATTGCCATCCGTATTAAATATCTCTTCGTCTTCCGTCTTAAGTCTTGTTACTACTATTCTGATCTTACGTAAGCTCAGTGATGGGAAATCTAAGCCATCGCTTATACTTCTCGTGATTTCTTTTTCACTTCTGGTGCCATCCGGAACTATTAACTTCTTGAAGTATTATTTCCGCAATTACAATGAACCCTCCGTTTCTATTACCTGGTTTCCTTTCTTACTCTAGGTCAGCAATGCATCCAACCTTTACTTTTTACCTTCTGGCAGAATTTTCGGTATTCGCCTCTATTGGTGTGCTCGCTCTTTCAATTCTGTCTTCTGCTTAAAAAGACATTCTGCCTCCCGTCTCTTCTTCTAATAACTTTCCCACATGTCACGCTGTACAATTGGCTAAAGTGTTGCCATACATGCAGCATCGTTTTCCTCAGACACAAAGCGACAGTATCTATTTTGACAAGGCTTGTTTGAGTGCCGATTTCTGTACCTAAGTAAGATTTTTTACGGCGGTTGCCATCGAATGCGCAATGTGTTGTCACTCTGTGTGAGGAATATCAGGCTTAGAGGTGTAGTGTAATAGAGATAGTTTTGTGAGGTAGTCTGGGACTATCTCTGTGACATCCAACGTAATGATGTCTAGCTTTCTTTTTACATTGTTGTGTACGTTTATATCTTTGCTCAACAGCTTTCATCCGCACATAATTTATTCTCAGATTTTCATAATATTTTTAATTTATTGCCAACAACCATTAATTGAGATGTTACCTACTTATCTAAGCCGCTTTGTTTCCATTCCATTTAAGAATGTGCAGTCGTCTTTGCACATCAACTGCTGCCAGACGAATGTCCATAACATTACCAGGGAAATTTTGCTCGAAAGTCGAGAGTTCTTCTAAGAAAAATATGCAAAGTGTTTCGTTACTCCCAAGTGAATAACACTCAGAGGGCCCAAAATAAAATGCATCCATTCTTGTCGTGCAACTCATGACCCTTAAAAAAGGGGCGGATACGTTTTGGGGGTCTCCGCTATTATGATAGAGTTCATATTACGTTATGAATTGCTCGCCTTAACTCCTGCTATCACAATCAAATTATCCAGAAATTATCTGACTAAACGATTTATGTCCTTTTTTAGATTTGTTACATAATTCCCCCATTCACAATGAGCTAAGTGTTAAAAACATATATGTGGGAAGCTTAACTTCAAATTCATTTAGAGCCCAGTGCTGATCAATAACCACAATCCATCTGCCCTTTTGGTTGAAACTAGTTTTAGAGCAACTCAATTCGTTTTTCTTTCCCTTTTTTTGTAATGAAGCAAACATGCAATTTTGCTTTTTGCCATTTTTCAGTTGAAAACATGCACGCATCCCTCCGATTATTGACAGATGATAATAAAAACGTGTAAATTTCTGTCAACTTGTCGAATGTCACAAAAAGTTTTTAAATGTCACCCTCGGCGAAGGGCCGTTTGTGCGCCGCGACAATTTCGTGTTAACAACCTACATCACATAACCATGGACTAAATTGTAGTGCTGTTATGCGAACGTACGTTTTATTGCCCGGTTTAGGGTTATTGTGTTAAAATAAAGTACCAATTAACAAATTGCAAACCTATTATTAAAGCAATAATAATAATAACATGTCGCATAGTTATTATTGAGGTTCATCATAAAAATTGGCAAATGTTATAAACATGTTAATGAAGGAGTTGAGGAGCCAGCCGCAACTGAAAGAGTGCCTACAACAGGACATTTGTCTTTGTAAGCAAGGATAGCTTTTGAGCTATATGCTGGTATAATTGACCCATATTTGTCAAGACAAGTGAAAGTATTGATATCCTGCCACTCTCTTTAATATTGATATCTTTGTTTATTGGTCTATCGTTGTGAACTTATGCAAAACCTAAAGTCATCTTATTTGTAAACCTGTGAATCTCCTAAGCTTCTGTTAACTTTTTGTTGAAGTTTAACTTTTAGAAGAATCTATCTAGCCATGATCATTGTATGTGCTCGAAACGGCGGGCAGTGGTGCCAGTTGCTAAACACCAGATGTGGAGGACAATGGAATGAAGATTAAATGCCGACAACATGAGATCGCATCGATATCTCTCCACGGAGAAGAAACAATTTCAGGTGCTGATACAACTATTGATGCAATCGATGATCGTTGGTTTACTGCAGCTTTGTCGTTTCTCCGTATACGTTTTTCCATTGGCAGCGATGTGATGGTATGCAGTGGCTAAGCAAGATTTTTGTTTGGCTATGAAACAAAAGATTTTTTGTTTTACTGTGCAGTCTTAAGAAACTTTAGTGGCAAACAAAAGAGTCAAGAATAAAACAACACAATAATCAAATTTCTCAAGAAACTTGACTAAAATATTCAGCATCGATGCAAAGTATGTGGTATCTACACATTTATATGGATCTGTTTTTATTCCCCTCCAGCACATTTGGGATCTTAAGCCATGTGAACAATTTCCTGGGAGCACCCTGCAGCCAAAGGTGTTTGGGTAAATCGCTGAGGTCCTTCAATTGGTGACAGCCAGCGAATATGTGGCATTGATAAATAAAACAAGTAAACAGACTCAGAATTGAATCTAATTTAATAGGTATTCGTAACTAATTATTAATTTAATAGGTATCGTACATTCTGTCAATTTTAAGTTTATATACCATCAATCATTGAAGTCAATCCTGCCCATAGTAACTATTTAATAGTACAACTAGAGATCATTTGCAAATGAAAATAAATTAGAGTGCTTCACTTAATTAGAGTGCATTTGTCAACTGCGATTGTGTATCGGTTTCAGTTAGTGAATAAATTTAGTAAATTAGAAATATTCTGAATCCTTGTATCGGCAAGTTTTTCCCCAGTGGACCAATTTGTCCCAATTGTGATACATGCAAGACGTGGCGCCATGGACAACATTTTCAACTCATCGCTAGATGAATTGATATGTCAACACTGACAGTTTTTCTAATATAAATTCAAACCGTTTTGTATCTTTCAATAACCGCTCCCTTATTTGAGGCAGTTCCTTACAAAAAAAGCCTTCTCTGGTGTCTCTTAGCTAATATCATATATGGCTTTTAGTTAACAAATATATGGTATAATAGTGCTTATATTGGCAACTTTTTTTCTTGTAGACTGATTTCGGCCACTTGTTGTCTGTTCTTGAGTCGGTTTCTTAAAAAGTATATGCGCTACAAGGGCGGTTCTAAAACTTTTAAAACCAAAAAATAGATAATCCGGTACAATTGTGTTACATTTAAAAAATAACCTTAAAAATATTGTTCTTGGCTTGACAACCACTTTGCTTAATTTCAGTTAAAACATAATAAAATGTATAAAATCGTTAAGTAAAATCAAGCACATTATGAGTGTGCTTAACTGTAGTTAAGTTTTAGTTCATCTGCACCAACTTTGTCCCTTATAACAACTATTTGCAATATAAGACAACTAATGTTAAGAAGTTTTCCTTATTTCAATAATAAATGTATATAACTTCAGTTCATACTCTATCGATTGCAAGTATGAAATGAACTCAAACAGAACTACCAGGATATTCGGTGCCGAAATCATGTTAATTCTAGTTTGTTCCAACTATATAGTATATAGTTGTTCCTACTATAGTACGATATTGTGTAATAATCAAGTTGAATTCCTTACTTACAAATTTTATCAATTTGGTGGACAGCTTTTTCAACTAGAGCCTGCACAGATGCTTTTTACTATAACAATGACAAGTTACTACCTTTAGTTTCACATTATGGATTGATTTCAAGAGAAAACCCTAGTTAATTTCGTATAAAGAAAGGCTTGGCACCATATGGAGATTAATTTTATCCAATTTAAATTCCTTTGTACTCAACATTAGTTAACCTTTTTCAACGCATGGAAGTGAAAAAATAAATTGACATGTTTATGTTTCATGAATCCAAATCGAAACTATTATAAATACTTTGGATTCTGATTCCAACAAAGAAATAAAAACGGTATTAAATTCTGATTCTTACTTCAGAAACGAACTTGATAACAATCTGCATTGTGATTTGTTGTCCCGAAACGAAGCCACAAACAATTTTCATTATGATTCAAAAACTTTATCTGGGAACAAATCGTTTACATTTCTGCTTACGATGTGCTTTCAAGTGTAGACGGCCATATTCTGAAGGGAAGACGGATATTCTTTTTATTGGTGTCCAAATTAATAACAACTACAAATATTTATCGTAGACCCCATATAGTACAGGGTGGCGCAATAGAACGTGCATATTGCATCATCTTTTTTTGCGGGGTAGAAAAAGCGCGAGCGGGGGGGCGCCTACATCGTTGGGTTGGCGGGCTCATGGAGTTTTAGTCGCTATGAATCACTTCGACGGGAAGCGTCGCGCATTTTGCGTCCGCGCATTTTAAAGCGTTTTGAAGAGACCGGATCAACAATTGAACCACAAGCAAATGGTCGCCCAAGGACATCTAGGACCGAAGACAATTTCGAGAGAGTTATGGAGTCAGTACGAGGAAATCCACAAATGTCGACTCGCAAAGGGATCGTCTGTCTTACAATTATCGCGACGAATTTTGCAACGAATTTTAACATTGGATCTTAAACTGCATCCATATAAGCTGCAATTAACACAAGAATTGAAAGAGTCTGACTTCATAGCAAGGCTCGCATTTGCTTATGAAATGCTTAATCGATTTTCCAATTTTGACAATATCCTTTTCTCTGACGAGGCTCATTTCCTTATGAATGGGTTCGTAAACCGTCAAAATTGTCATTACTGGAACAGTGAAAATCCCAAAATCAAACACCAGAAACCATTGCATAGTCCTAAAGTGACAGTATGGGCAGCAATCTCTGGCAGAGGAATAATTGGTCCTTTTTTCTTCGAAAATGCGCGGGGCCAAAACGTCATGGTTAATACGGAACGCTATGTTGAGATATTGGACGGATTTTTGGCTCCAGAAATTGAACGTTCAAGAATAGTGAATTCCAGAACTTGGTTCCAACAAGATGGAGCTACCTGTCACACATCAAATGACTCCATGGCGGTGATGAAGCAGATGTTCCCTGGCAGACTGATTTCGAAAAGAGGTGATATCCCATGGCCCCCACGTAGTTCAGACTTGACGCCTCTTGACTTTTTTTGTGGGGATACCTCAAACACAAAGTCTACAGTAATAATCCAAGAAACATCGTTCAGCTCAAGGAGAATATCCGTGGTGAAATGGCAGCCATTACACCAGTATTACTGAAGAAAGTTTTCAATAATTTTCGTTAGCGGTTAGAGGAGTGCCGTCGTAGAGGGGGTCACCATTTAGATGATGTTATTTTTAAAAAATGAACTTCATTTATTACTCTACAATGCCTTAGATTTATTTTAACCATACCTTTTGTATTTATTTTTTAATCTATTTTTTAAATATGCACGTTCTTTGCGCCACCCTGTATATACATATATAGGTTTTATTGGTGACTATTGTAAAAGCAAAGTTGATCCAAACATATCCGTATGTTCGTACGTCAGACTGCGTTTCTATTGAAAGAATGATAGCTGCCGCACCGCTCTAGTTACAAAGCTTAAATTTTGCCAAAAATAAATCATATTCATAGGTAAGTTGGACAAAAACTTGACCATACAAGGGCTTAATAAACCACCTCTAAAAAATTAACGTTTTTGTTTATAAAACACTTTATTTGTGAATAAGTTTGATTTCATTCGACAAATTTGTATTAAAAAGATATACAAAATATTTTACTTGATGTAAATATTTCTGTGAGACTGGTATCGTAAGTTCAGAAATTAAGCAGTTTAAAGCATTTTCACTCTAGCGTTTTGGCAATCGCCTGCTTTCTCGATTAAGAAATGAAACTAATTCAAATTGCAGTTCTGATTTAGATTGAGAAATAAATCTATGTAAATCTATTGTCTCATTTGGTTTACACGAATCTAAATATTTGATTCATTATTCAATCGAATCAATGTAGGTTTCTGCTTTCGATATATTATTTTGACTCCGAGCGTCAACTTGACAATGATATTAATTACGATTATAACTGCAATAAATACGACTGTTGGAACTTTAACAAAATTCAAGTATTACTTACGAAATATGTCGATATAGGTGTCATTGATCAAAAAATGCTTTACTAAAACCTTCTTAGATATTGAAGTCTTCATAGTAAATGGAGACAAAACGAAGTTATTGTGAAGCAAAGGAAACGTAAATAGTCAAGATTCAAACTGATATTTAAAATGGACTATCTGGCACCACAGAGAATAAATCAAGAAGCAAAAAAAAAGAACTCACAACGCGTTAGCATTTGAGGCGGTCATGGGGCCAGTCTTCTTAGACAATGCGGCAGACTAGGTAATAACAGTTTAAAGTTCTCGCAATAGCGACTTTTTAATCCAATATATAGATGTGAGTGATAAGTGGTTTCAATAAGGTGATACTGTACAGTCCGAGATCACGCGATTTTTTTTTTTTTTGGAGTCTAATATTTATGCTAATAAGCCTACGAAAAGGAATTTTTACTGGCTTTTTGTAGAATAGTTATGAAAAATTTCGACAACATATTTTATATGCGCCTGGATATGCTATTCCATACATAACCGTATACTCTATTTAACTCAATATGACTTTTAAATATACAAATTTTTAAATTAAAAATTCATATTTTCTATAAAAATTACTTCTTGCTTGTATTTCGGAACACCACTTAAATAATAATCAAATTTATTTTCTTATGAATCAGTAAAAACTGTCGTTTTTAATAGTACGAGTATTTTGATTTTAAGAATATAAATTTTCAGTAGCTCGAATTACCAGTACGAGTGTCAA
>JAHXMU010019457.1:0-17028 GCA_019455685.1 Philornis downsi
CATTGTCAAGGTTGACTTTCTTTGTGAGAAATGAGGCCTGTAAAGTGCTGATGTGTTGCGGATTGAATTTGTCTTCGACATATCGCAAGACAATCGATGTCTTGCCCACACACCCTTCGCCGAGCAGCACCACCTTGAAATTATATTGCGTCGGCTGTTGATGATTGGACGTCATGTCTATGGTGTTTGCGTGTGTGTGCCGTTTATTTCTGCTCCTTTCTGTTTTAGCTTTCACATTTATTGCTGATAATTTTTCACAAATCACTTGAGATAACTAACTTTAACACTTGTATTATTCCTAGACTTGTTCAACTTTTTCACTTGGCTCTCTCCAATGTTTACTGTGTGAAAATTTTAATGAAATGCAGGCTGACGAGAATGTCAACAACAAATGGTATTAGATTGCACGAAGTACAACACAAATTTGACAGTTGGAATCAATACAATACTAACGACATCTGGATGTGAAAAGTATTGGATGGGAAAGGGAAAGTTTTGTGTTTTGTAGTGGCAAGATGGTTCTTGAGCTGTTAATTTTGAATCACAACAGAAAGTTCTTAGTAGTTTTTTTTAAGATATCCAGGAGCAAATTTGCTTTACGGGCACAACCCTAAAATTTTTTCATTATTTTTAGCATTAAAAAAATATTGTCAAAGAGAAATATTTCCTAAGTTACAGGTTCTCGAAAATCGAACAGGCTATATGACGTCTCTCCCCTATTCTTGGTCGCACATGGGCGACAAGGTTTTCGTGGAGAAGATAATTTTGAAGTCAATGATTTCAATATTTGTGATATTTTAACCATACTCTTTTATAAATCGAATTTTTTTTAAAGTACCGTTGTTATGTTATTACGGTATCCATCTGTCTTCTTAATTATATAACATAGATCCTGACCCAAAAATAACTTGCTATGAGACTTAGAATAACCCTCTAAGCTCCGAAGATTTTGTAATATATGTATAATAAGGAATATAGCTAAAATAGTTAAGTTAAAATAAAATTAAAATGTGAAATAGTATTTCGTCTGCGTTCTTTTCCATTTACTAAAACCGAATTTTAGATGAAAAAAAAATTGATTAGAAAATACTATATTTTTTAAAATAACTTTTAATTTTGAAAAAGCGAAAAGTAAAACGAAAATATGAAAAATTATTTTAAAAAATGGCCCTAATTTTAGAGGAAAACTTTTATAAATTCAACTCCTAAGTGCAACATCTGCTTCGTTTGAATTGTTATTGGTACAAAAGTGTTGTTTTGAGAAATATTGCAAGTGGGCCCGAAAGATAATGGGAAGATGTAACCGATGTATAAATGTGGTTGGGTGAACATTTCGATAAGCTTTCAAATAATAAATTAAATAAATTGATAAATTTCGAAGTTTTAACAAAAGAAACGAAAATATGAAGACAATGAAAATGTTTATTGTATTAGTCGAATACTTCGAACTTAAGTAAGAATTTAATTATTTAAAGATACATTGTTTGTCTTTTTCACGTTCAATATGGTAGGAGAAAACAACTAAACATCCGCAATATTCTAAGGATAAATACGGTAACATAATCAACATTAAAAGATAACGAGACTATTGAAATATATCTATACAAATATTCCTTTGAGAAAATCTGACTTATTCAAAATGAATTATTACGGCTGACTGCTTTTGTAACTAATAGTCATTTTATATATTTAGTAGTCCTACAAACCAATAACAGCCCACGAATTCGAAAATAATGATTTCAAAATAATTGAACAGTGTAGGAACTTACCTTCGGTTGACGGCGCCCAATTCAATATAATTTTGTAAAACAGTTTACTAAATTCACTAAGCTCTTATAATTATATGCCAATGCATCACAGTTACATATCATAGTTTCCAACCGAAAAGAACATACATTAAACTAAATCCCAAATTAACTGTCATATTCAGTGTTTTTACTTCACTCTCTTACTTTCAGTCTCTCTTTTTTATTTTTACTCTTCACGCACTCTTTAAAGTATTTTTACTACAATTTTAATGTTTACAATTGTTTGTGAAAAATTGTTGCAATCCGACTGATTGCTAGTGAATACGTGTGTGTATGTATTAAGTTTACCATTTTTGTATGTTACCAAAACGTATAATTTTTGCATTTCCGAATCCACCACGAAACGAACGACGAGACATAAGAAAAACGAAGATGACGAAATACGGTGCTGCGCGAGACACTAAAAATATTTTGCACAAGAAACACCGTTAGTTTGTAGAATGGGCAATGAGTAGTTTAAGTTATGAATGGAGTACCATGTCCGAAAATAAAGAACGACAAGCAAATCTACATGCACATGCCCACAACAGATAATAATAAATAATAAACATCTATATAATAAACATCTATCATTGACTGCGCATCTACCATTGTTTTCGCTAATTGTTGTCATACACTATAGTTTTTCTTTCATAATCACTGCACTGGACTTTAATTAAAACATTTAATTTGATACTTTTAATAAATTGAATGCATAATTTACTTATTTTTCACAATTAAACCGGACCCGTTACCGAAACATCTGAACTTGTGAGAAGGAAGAAGATAACTAATTGAAGGAACGGTTTAAAAGAAGTAAATAAGTAAAAGGAGAAGACGTTTCTCCTAGTCATTACACAGAGTTGCCATCCTAGACGATACTGTTAAGAAGAGAGGAGAAGGTTGGTAGAAGTCGCATTAATAAGTTGGAGTAAGTGTTGGCAGAGTATGTAAAGTGTCAAATTACCGAAAAATTAAAAAAATAAAAAACATTTAAAAAATACAATATAACATTTATACAAATATTTGCTGTTGATTAGTTTCTGAATATCTCTTATACACAAACTTTTGAAATATGGACTCTTTTTAAGTTTTGATACAGTCGACTACCACCAAGTGCAAAATAACAATTTTTATTGCAGTCTAGTGCACAAATGTTCCGATCTCTTAATGTTTTGTGATATTTTAGCAACAAAACATGCTAGTCTAAAATATGTGATATTTGAGCAATAAAACTTAATACTAAATTGTGATAATATTTGCTAATTATCACTTCGATAAAATAAATAAGTAAAATTACGCACCATTACTTACTTCATAATGGTAAAATTTTCTGAGTTTATTGTGCTAAAATCGGATCTATAATAGAAAAACTGTAATGCAGAGATTTTATCGGAACATGTTAACCTTTTCAAAATGTAGGCAGGTAATATTTCATAACATTCCTTCTGAATCGGCTCATGCATTGGTCGATTTAGTTAAAATTATTTAATATTGCATACAATAACGGGCAATATTGTATGCAATATTAATATTGTTCTTATTTTTGGCTCTATTTTAGCTTAAATTACGAGACCACATAATTTCCCGACCTTTCTAATATTAAAGTGTTAGCAGAGTACCGCACCGTATTTCAAATATAACTTACATATATCGTATATCCACCACCATGGATAGTGATCCAGTGCAAGGATGATGTACCGGCTTGCTGTGACATAAGGTTGCCTTAGTTCATTTTTGGTATTTTTCTATAACCAGACCCGATATTGAAGCAGTGTCTTTAAAAAGTGTATAACATTGGATGGTTCGTTTCATATTTGTCATATATTGTTTATCGAAATTTCAGAAAATGTCGAAAAAATATAGGCGTCTAGATTGAGAAACCTAAATATCCTGCTGATATCGATGCGTTTTGGGCAAGTAGGTAACATCAGTTACAGAAACGCAACTCATAGGATTCGATGCCGGGGTCTATCTGCTATCTAATATTATTATGGAAACACAAATTAAAATAAAGAAACGGGTCTCTCAAGTGTTGACGGCCTCCGTAAACGTTACGATATTTATCGTGATTTAAAGAGGTGGACCCCGAATGTCCACACTCTTTACAGAGAAGGTGCCTTTATCCGATTGGCAGGCGTCCTTGATAAGTATGAAGCTGACATAATCACCATCCCGGTAATGCGATGGGCAGAACAAGCTGTTACACAGAAAAACATGAATCCGGATGCAGATTTGTTCTGGGTTAGAGACTAGACATCTTTCTTGTCTAGTGATTTAGATCCATAAGTGAGCGTAAAACCAGTATCCGCTTCAAAATGAAATATTTTTTTATCACGCTGATTTGTGTTCACGACGGAAGACAAAGGCGGGAAGATTAAAGATACACTCTAGTGTCTAGAAGACTTTAAAATTGTTCTAGGAAAAAGGATGTTCTAAAGTAGGAAGGGATGTTCTTAGGCTAACGGTCGTAAAATTCAGTCACAATGCAAAACCCCCGGAAATGGATTCTGGCTTCCTTTGAGGAAATCATGCCAATTACCCATCATCGAGACAAAATGAAATCAGAATAGCAATAGCGCGGCTCAAAAAAAAAAAAAAAAAATAAATAAATAAATAAAACCGGGTCTTGAAGGCCTATCGCCAAAGTCATTTATGAGCAAGGGTGGTGGTAGTTAGCATGCATCAGCTTCTTAGCATGATTTGGCGCAAAGAATTATTGGCTAGTGATTGGAATTTGAATGTATTACGCCCAGCGTTCAAAAAGTTGATTCCCGTGTGCGTAAAAACCTTCACGTTATCAGTCTACTAAACATCGCTTATAAGGTTCTGTCGAGTGTTATATGAGAAATGTTAGATCACATTCCAGCCGACTTGATTCGGCTTTATATCTGGCAAATCAATAAATGGCCAATTATTCACACTACGCCAAATTCTGGAGAAGCACAGATCGATCGGAGATGCAAATACGGACTTGGAGGTAAACGAGGACAAAATAAAAATATTTATTTCGACCAATAAAGGGTCTACTCGTTTAGCTAGCTGTTTCAACGTCGACAACTTTAACTTTCGAATGCTGGATCAATTCAGCTACCTCAGCCCCGCTGTGAATAAAATGAATAGCGTCGGCCAAGAAATTGACAGAACAGATGTTCCTATGGACTAGGCGTGCAATTTAATAACAAAAATCCTCTCTCGACAATCAAAAATTCTTTACTTTTCTGAATTATGACATAAGCGGATAAATCAGCGCGGAGACTATTCGAGAGAAAAATATTATGGAAAATATATGGACCCATTATCGTTAACAGTGAGTATTGGCTTCGCATAAAGGAGAAAACGATGACCAAAGCTGTGCTTAAAGGACTGGATAGTCAAAAGTTATTGTGACAAATTGGAGAATCGAGCGCAGAAAAACCGAAGTGCTTGGGATAATTTTTTATTTGCGGTGTGTAATAGATAAAATATCTATTTCTAGTTGTCACATAAATAACAAATAAAGATGTATTTGTATAATGAGTTTTTTCAAGTTTTTTTTTTCCTCAACCAATTTTGACACTTGTTACACTTTCCGTCCTTATATCAAAGAGAATCGAATTTGCCCTGCTTAATAAAAACGATTGAAGTTTGTTAAGTTTTTATTTCAAAAGTAACAGTCACCTTTTGCTTTATTTTTTTACGCCCCCTGTATGCGGATATTGATCATTCTTGATTGTTTATTTATCAAAACAACAGACGTTTTAAAATCTGGAAAAGAAGTGTAGCATTTCTCTACGAGGTTTTATATTTCGCAAAATCGACTACCTCGACTATTTTGTCGTTTCATCGATCTAGGAAAAGTGAATTTGTGTGAATTTCGAAAAAAAGAAAAGAATTTTGATCAAAAGTGCAAAGTGGTTAGTGAGAAATAACATTTCCTCAGTTTATTATTAATTTTCTAATTGCGTATCGCTATTTTATTTTATTTTTATATTGCTGTGTTACATTTCGATTTTATCCCTTATAGAAAAGTGTATTTGTCTCCCATTTCTATATTTATCAGGTGTCCATGCGATTACAGGAGAAATAACGAAAACTGAACGTATTCTTGCCTATTATGCAACAATTCAAACCAGTTCTATTGTAATTGTCAGTTGAAGGGCAAGTCATTTTAATAATTGTGTTGACACAGACTGCCAGTCGAATTGTCGCCAACTGTTGCCAACGATATCGCAGCCCCATCATGCCTGTATATGTATTTTATATTGCTCAATTTCTAAATTACTGAAATCTCGTCGAAAAAGCTGCACGCTTTATTACGCACAAATTAACGTATAAAACATCATCAACGCCAACGTACGCACAGGCATTGTGCGTTTTCCGCGTTTCTAATAAGGTAAAAAGATAATGATGACGTTATTTTGTGCCAGCATGTGGACTATTGTTTTGGTCAAACTGTAATGTTAACTTAACAGTGATGAAATTTTAATAACATTTTATCTGAAGCGGTATCATCGACAAACCATATAACTATAGCACTATATAAAACAATAGTGATCACTTTCTAGGAGAGTCATCATCACCAACAACGAATACATCTCTTATCACTCTTCGGTGGGACTTTTTTCGAAAGTATTTTCGTCGAGGGATCTACGATATAATCAGAGTAAGTGAGCGATTTATTTTCCTTTGTTTTTCTTGACGTTGCAGTTGTCATACTCGTATGTTTTACTCGAGAGCGTAATATAGCTCTATTAAAGTTGTGGTTACATACTTTTGCATTCTTGAGGTGACAAAGGGTCTACGATAATTTTAGTCTGTCCATCATTAAATAATTTATAATTGTATGTACTATATATTCATTTAAATATCATTTAAAGTAAATTATGGATATAAGGTGCGTTTCACATTTAATTTTTGGGTGGTCTTATAAATTTGCTGTATTTGTGTAAAGGTACAGCATTTTCAATGAAAACTGGAATTTATTCTAATAAATTCAAAATAAATTGTGTTTAAGACCGAAAGCATTCGTTTTGGTTTCGTGAATTTTTGAAACTTATAAATGGAATATCCCTGGATTTTCCACGATTTGGTAATCATGATTGGGTGGGCTTCTTAAGCGCATTTACACGTCGCTGCTCAATTCCCTTATGTATATGTAGATCCCCCTCACTTCTTTTGTTCTTGGAAAATCTCTTGCCCTTCTCTATGCTTTGGAGACTTCTTGTATCTCCATGTTATAATTTGGCAATCTTTCCTTTTCTTAAATCAATATTTTCTATTCTATTCTTCGGTAAACCCTACTTTTTGTTTATTAACAAATATTTATTATATTATATTTATATTTATATCTATGAAGTAGCTCTGTGGCAATGGCAACTTAAAGGCATAGAACCCTCCCTATGAAGAGCACCCTCCCTATGAAGGTTTCTAAATTACAACACTCACTATCATGCATTTATACGCTACACATTTTTCTTCCGAAAATTAGTTTTTTACCTAATATTCTGAAATATGGGGATAGTGGTTTCTAGCAGCACTTGTCATGGGCTTTCTACCGGTAAATATTTGATCGACGTAGAGAGCTCCATTTGGCCGCAGTGGAACAAAATGTTGTCCTATGATGTGGAATAGAATATCTCAAAAATTGCGTATTTCTGAAAATCTGCCGAAACATGGGGATACAAATTCCAAAAACGCTTCCAAAAAGCAATTGCTATGCATACGTTTTATTGGCGGAGAATGTTCCACATGGCTACAGTGGAACAAAATATGTTTTCGTATTTGAGAATATATTTGCATATTTCGCGGTTCTGAAAGTCTTCTGAAACATGGGGATAATGGTTTCTAGCAGCACTTGTCAAGGGATTTCAACCGGTATACACTTGATTGGCGGAGAATGCTCCATTTGGCCTCAGTGGGAAAAAACGTTGTTCTGTATTTTGGAATAGAAAATCTGAAATTATCGATTTCTGAAAATCAGTCTAATCAGTCTGGATTTTCTTTGCAGTTTTCCATAAGTACGCCCACAATTGGTGCTGTCCCTTAAAAAAGCATATATAGGTACATATGTATGCTATGATATGATATAATTTCAAAGGCTAAATCAATAAAATTTATACTTTTTTGGCATATGAAACGAGTCAATCATAAAGTGACGATGTGTTATACTTTGTATTATTAGGACAGACTTTACTATTCTAAATAAAAAATGCGTAAACGTTTGCTCGCTATAATTATTTTATACATTCATAAGTCTTACAGACCAATAGTGATCTACGAATTTGAAAAAAAGAGATCGGAATAAGAATTCTTTATAAGAACTTACCTAGATTTGACGGCCACCCAATTTAATTTAATTTCGTGGAATTGTAGAATTTGTACACTAAGCTGTTATAAATATAACTCTATGTAACGCACTTACTCATCACAACATTAATCGAAAAGTTCACACACTAAACTTCAAATTAACTGTTATATTTGGTACTTTTAGTTCACTCTCTTATATTTAGTCTCTTCTTTGTTTTTCCTTGCCGGCCGTTCTTTAAATTGGTTACTACATTTCTAATGTATAAATTTTACATTTGAGATTGCGAATTTCAGTTTGTGAAATTGTTGCATTTGCCATTAAGCTCATTCTTACGCATTAAGTTTATTCTCTTTTTTCCGAGCATATTACATATTGCCGAATTCACTACGAAACGAATGACGAACAAACGATAACAACCATAGAGCAGCACAAAACAACGAAGATGACGAAATGCAAGGCTGCGCAGATGATATACTTTGCACAAGAAAAGCCGTTAGTTTAGAGAATGGTCTGGGAGTAGTTTAAGATATGAATGGATTACGTTTTCTCTGACGAAAGTCGGAAAATCCGAAAGTGGCAAATCAATCTATATGTGCATGCTCATTATAGTTAATCAATACGAAAATAATAAAAAGATTTCGTTGTGTAGTAAACATTTATCATTGACCAGAGCATCTACCGTAACCACTCGTTTACTCGAATTGTTTTTGTTATACATACATTATAGTTCATTTTCATTATCACTGTATTACACTTTAGTTAAAATACTTAATTTGATCCTTTTGTATTGTTAACACATAATTTACTGATTTTTCTCCCGATAAGTCCGAACACGTTGCTGAAACATCCGAAGTTCCCAGAAGGAAGAAGATAACTAAGTGAAAGAATGCTTTAAAAGAAGTATAGGTAAATAAACAAAAGATGTTTCTCGTAGTCATTACGTAGAGTTACCATTTGAGTTGATATTGTTGAGTCAGTGTTAACAGAATATGCTACAAAGTGCAAAATTAAAGGGCAAACATGTTTATTATGTTAAATTTAACTTAAATAGAAAGTAAAAAACTATAATGTTTATAAAAATGCCAGTGGCCTTGCCAAACAAGCAGATTTTTTGTTATACAAATTAATTTACAGAATTGTTACAAAGCTGGTTAAAATTTAATAAAAATTTCTAAAAGCTTTAATCCATACTTTAATCCATACTTTATAACCCAATATTCAGATTTAAATAAGATAAGTCATAACAATAGACTTATCCTATATAAAATGCCATGCCCTATAACAAGTGTCTCTTATAACATTCGCAGGAGCAGAACCGTTCTTTTGTTGATTTCCCTTGAAAATAAAATTAACCAAAAATCAAATAAAGAAAATGCGAGAAATGCGAGAGAAAATGCGGGTTATACCGCCACATAAAATCTGCACCTAGAAAACGCAACAAACTGCATACGACCTATACCCTGTTTATAGTAAGAATTGCCAATCTCTTTAAAATAGTCATTAACAGACTCCACCTCTTCATTGTTGCCAATTTTTTTACCACCTAGCCATTTCTTCAAGGTTGGAAATAGAAAATAGTCCGAGGGAGCTAAATCTGGCGAATAAGGTGCGTGTTGATGCAATTCAAACTTTAATTCATTCATTTCGGCCATCACAATAGTGGATGTGCGAACTAGAACATTGTCTTGACGAAACAACACTTTTTTCGCCAAATGCAGTCTTTTTCCGACAATCTCATAACAGTCCACTGTTTTGACTGTTCCTTTGTCTCAGGTATAAAGTGGTGAACCCATATCTTAGCCATGATTTAAATCGAAACAAAAATTTTACTGAAACATCTTCACAACGTTGATTTTGCTTTATTGAAGGCATCTTCGGTCGATATAGGATGTACAGCACTTTATGAAATACCCATCATTTTAGCTAGGTCACGCAAATTAATAACACTTCGTGTTATGGTTTTTAAAAAATATATTTTTCGGGCCGAGGCCTTTATTGATTTATTTTTGAGTCAATCCTAGAATTGTTTCCGTCTTAGAGCTATTACATTTCACTTTTGAGCCCGTCTTAGAACTATTACATTTTACTTTTGAGTCTGACTTAGAACTGTTTCATTTTACTTTTGAGTTCGTCTTAGAACTGTCCGTTTTAGAACTAACTAACTTCCTATTGTTCATAGTCTCATATACTATCGAAGCCATGCCAAAATATTAGATTTATTTATTTATTCTTTGTTGAGTAATGAGATCATCAGTGGACAATGATTGATGGTCCAATGAAGAAATTCCAGTGATGAAATATTAGATTTATTTATTTGTTCTTGGTTGATTAATGAGATCAGTAGTGGGCAATAGTTGATGGTCCAATGATGAAATCATTAGTGGGCAACTGGTGTAATAATGCAAACAATGGATAGAAGATGCAATTTTATTAATCTTTATTGCGGATACGTTTGAAGTTATTTTGTTTACAATAGAATAAGGTTGCTCATTATTACGAGGGTGCGGAACTCGCACCTTCAGCCGACAATCATCCAGTTCCATTTTGCGAATTTTCTTAACCGTGTCTGGCGCGGACACCTCAATTGGTCGACAACTATGGTGTTCGTTTTGGCAGCTCGTACGGCGTCGTTTAAACTCTGCAGTCTCTCCCAGAGTAGAATCTAGCTCAGTTTTAACATTGGTTGGACTGAGACCTTTAAAATGAATAATTGTATTACGTGACCAATTTTTTTTCATGTTCACAAATGCACAGAGATCGTTCACTTTTGATGGCTCAAATAAAACAACTAAACAACAAAAACTATAAAACATATGTTTTATGAAGTTGCCACTTCTCACCAAAATATATTTGTTTTAACACTGGCACCATCCTTACGTTAGTTTTGGGACCGCCCTCTTATCATACGATAAAATCTCAACTGGAAAAATAATCACACATAATTAAGGGATCAACAAGGACCTTCACAACACTTCCTTTGTACACTGCTTATACGAATTGTGTTAAAAATAAACCGAACTTTCAAATCTCGCGGGCTACGTACATTCGACTTTTGATTATTATTTTTGTTTTATGTTGGTGCACTCGTCTCGAAGATATGTTGACGGTTTTATCCATATAGCACGTTTAGTTTGTTCGTGAGAGGCATAAATAAGACAAGTGTTTTGCATGTTCGGCGATTTTCTGCTATCGAAAAAAACTACAACTAAGAATTTTGATTCAAACTTTGGAATTGGAAACGTATATTTAAGAAGATGAGATGAAGAGAAGATGAAAATGATGATGATGATTTTTCACTGCATTAGTCGCTTTCGACGGTGATACCACCATAGGTCAAGCTGATGTTTACGATCAATAAACCAATCGATGCGGTTATGGTGTTTTTGTCCTTCCCTATGAGCAACTTTCTATTCAGTTTCCAGCGAATTTCCTACAAATTTTCAAAGGTTGCTATCAATCAGTGTCTTCTGTCGTTGATGACGCTTTGTTCACATTGAACATACTTGTTCGATAGGGGGAATAGAGGGAATTGCTCCATATTTTGCTTGATCGTAGTCGAGGATTGCACATGGGCTAAATTGGCCTGCTGTTTCTTATATCCTGCATATAAACTAAGTGATTTTCCGAAATTCATTATTTCCTTTGTAATAATTTAACAATTAACAAGTTTCTATTGCATTGTGTTATTATGTTACACAACATTTAAAAAACTCTGCCAATTAACGATAATCCTTCTTGAGATTTTATATATAAATTAACCTATACAAATTGTATATTCTTGAGCTCATATATTCCATTGGACAAATTCGGCACACTTTAAGCGTTTGCTAAACATAAGTCAGAGAATGAAAACGGCCTTTATTACTAGATCCTTTCTAGTACTCCTCATATAAATTGTCTTTTTTAACAAAATTCAATTTCTATTTGGTAGGCATAAAATGAAGTCCAATTTATTTATCCCACTTCTTTCACTTCCATTAAATTCAGTCAAATTTCGGACACAAAAACTTTCGGCCAGATTAAGAGGGACTCTATGCCGAATTTGTTATGTTATTTTATGTTACATTTGCTATCTTATACAAATTTGTCAATGAAACTCAACTTCATCTATAATTTCAAAGCGAAAAGCTTCAGTAATTTATAAATCTCTTTCTTTTAATGTTTGTTTTCATATCATATATAGGTAATATGATGTACTAGAATGAAGTGGACGTTTGTTTCGAATGTGAATAAAAATCAAACTTCTAACGTACTTTTAAAATCTTTAAGAAACTAAACAGTTTTAATTTTAATTCATACGTTCGAAGCAAAACAATTTTGACTTTGACTTAATTTATGAAAGGTTTTTTGTATATCATTCGAAATGTCTCAATTTTTAAAAGCAGTTTAAATATATTTCTGAGATTTAGAAAACAAATAATTTAAAGCCTATTCGCCTTCTGCAATACGACTATAATACTTTCATTTTAGGTGCTCGAATCAAAATATTGAGTTCATTGTGTTTTGATAGAGTAATCGAATCAATGTAGGTTTGGTTGTTTCGTTTTAGGTAAAAAAAATAATTAACGTACAAATTGTATAATTATTTGGAATATAAGAAAAATTTCTAAAGTACTTAAAAAAATAATAATCACAATATCAAACCCGAAACGAAAGTGGACTATCGTGAAAGTCACTGCTTTGTATTAAACATTCAGTACTTCGTGGTCTGACATCTCGATAACTTTAACACTATATAAGAATAAAGTACCGGTAAGAATAAAAACCGGTGTGACTACACCGTTTTCGGGCAAATAGTTAGTTTCAAAAATATACTTTATTCTATAGTCCACTTTCGTTTCGGGTTTGATATTATGATTATTTTTTTAATACTTTAGAAATTTTTCTTATATTCAAAATAATTATATACTTCGTACGTTAATTAGTTTTTTTTTTTACCTAAAACGACAGTTCGGTTTAATAAAAGGTTGGGTCTAGCGATCCAATATAAATAAGCAATAAAATTGCTTGCAAAGGCAGTGGAATCAATAATTCGTAAAAAAATAAGAGTAATTTCAGGCATCTGTTGAGCGGAGCTGAAACTCTTAATCTCTGTTCTCCAATAACAAAATTTTTTGAATAAAATTACTATCAAAAGTGTTCAACTTTCGAATGGAAATGTTCACAATATGTTATATTCATGGCGGTTTGATAATTTCATCATTCAGTCAACATTCAGTCAATAAAATCAAATTACTAAGCAAGTTAAAGCGTTTAGCAACGCGTATAAATGATAACATTTTATTATCAAAATGGATGTTTTCCTGTGGCAGCGACGTGCGCTGTACTTCCTTGTTAAGAATAATTAACCAAATCCCTTAGTAAACGGAATGCTGTCTGTGAATCCAGGGAAGTCCGAGTAAGTCAATTCCACCCCAGAAGAATCTTCCGCAGACGTTGTCTTGGCGAATTCTGCGTCGCGACTTTGGCCTACGGCCGTACAAGTCCGACTCATAAAAACAACGTATATAAACAACGTATATGTCACGACCGGTGCCCTCAAAGTCGATATAACCCGTAACATTGCTCAAATTCAGTCTGATCTATGTATGTGCCAGGCTCATCGAAAATTCGGCCTAGCCGGCTATCTAGTCAGTGAATGCATGCAAAACATAGTTTATTCACAATAAGGACCGTATATCTTAGAAGTGTTTGTGTAGGCACTACATCGAAACATGAATCGATATAGTTCATTATCAATAAGGTCTAAGTCGAATCAGAATCTGATTTTGAGCCGATAGGTATAAATTTTAACTTTCAACTATAGCGCCGTATTCCGTACGTCACATGTAGTGTAGGAAAAATCAATTAAAATTTAAAATGACCGAATTATTAATATGATCATAATAGAACAAAAATAAAGAATAGCATGATAAAAAGAAGATAATAAATAATACTCACATTAAAACTTGCCACAAAAGTCCCTGTAAGAAAAAACAAAAATTAGACAAATCAACAATGAATCAAGGTTAGAAATTAGTGAAATTGAAAAATAATGTGAGAAAAGATAACAATTCGAAAAATCGCGAAAATAGAAAAGTAAAAAACATTTTGTAATTTCAATTGAAAATTAAAAAATCAAGTTTATTGTATCCCTTCTGAAGTCATCACCTTATGCCATTCAGAGCCACAACGAGTGAATTTGGTAGTTGTTCGATGTTCTGGTGGTTTAAAACCCGCCGGTCTGGCAAGGTTGTCAGCTGCTAAATAACTGTCATCCGAAGTGTTATTTATTTGGTGAAATGTTTGCCATTTACGAATATGGATTGTTTAACAACCGAAGAGCGCGTACAAATAGTGAAAATTTACCATAAAAGTGCTAATTCAAACGTGGACTTTCAATCGAACAAAATTTTCTTCAGCAATGAAACTCATTCCTCACTCGGTGGTTCGCCAATAAGCAAAATTGTCACATATGGGGCTTGGAGAACCCAAAAGTGATTGTGGACAAGTCATTGCATCCGAAAAAAATAACTATTCGGTGTGTATTATGAACTGAAGGTGTCATTGGGCTGTATTTTTTCGAAAACTGACTCAAAAAAGGATGCACTGCAGCAACCGATCCAGAGGGGGTCATTCAAAGACATTGTAGTTCGTACATGAAGGCAGGGTCCAAAGCATTATACATATAATGAAATAAAAGTTCTATCGAAATCATAGCTTTATGTGTGTATTATTTAATTTTACTTGAAACCAAAAAGTGAATAATCCTATATTTGCTAAGTTTTTAGCCAAAAATTCGTTCACAATGGCGGCTATGTCAAAGTCGCTAAGAATTTGGAATTGAATCGTTCTCGCAGTTGGACATTTTTGGCATAATATAGACAATTAATATATCTTTTGTGTAACAAAAAAGTCATAGTGAGATATTTTGAGCGGCGCATAACACAATATTTCAAATAAGGCACGTTCTATTATTCAACTTCCCATCAATCAACTGTTCGACTGATCAATTAATAGTGAGTTTTGGTTATTCGAATAAAAGTTAAGTAATCGCATTTTGGTTAATAGGAACTAATCACTCATCCCTAGTTTAAGTCCAAATTACTTTGAAGTCATCAACATGATGCTGTAGTCCTTTTTTATCTCACTGCGTAAATTCTAAAATATCACAGTTCTTAAATCGGCTCAATGCATAATTTTTCTGAAAGTTTAGACTCACATCTTAAAATTCCCAACATATTTTACAGCAATCTATTACGTATTAGATATTAGCTCTCTATTTGCACTACAACCTACTGGGCAATGCCTCTCAGCAATCAATAGACATCATACATACAATTTTTTTTCCAGATGTCAATAAATTGCGTTCATAACCACAGAGAATTGTTTAAAATAGATGCTAATTATAAGATATACTCGTATGTGCCTGAAGAGCGGTAGTCTAGCTACATGATATCATAAGCGAGTAGTACAGTCCACAATAGTTCTAACGAACTTGAAGGAATCGGGCATTTTTAACAACTGCAACAAAATTAATTTAGAGATGATTACGTAAGAATATGTAATGAATTATAGGTTGATTTTTTAAGATTTAAGTTTTTCAGGTTAGCAGCACTGGTAATGGCGTGTAAAACCTCAACTGTCAAAGTCAAAAGTGTACAGTATACTCTGTCATTTCATCATGGAATGACGAATGATCTACCACAACGTTTAATTTTTGGTGAATGGGGGGCCTTACAAAAGCTCAATGAAAATCCGCAGTTTTATCGAAAAATTGTGTTTAGCGATGAGGCTTATTTCTTGCTGAACGGATACATAAACCAGCAAAACTGTCGCAACTGGAGTGATGAACAGCCACATGCCATACATGAATTACCGATGCATCCCGAAAAGCAACAATCTAGTGTGGTTTATGCCCTGCTGGCATCATTGGTTCATTTTTCTTCAAAGACGACCGTGGAAGAAACGTTAACATCAACTGCGAACGATATCGAACCATGATACGCGATTTTTTTTTTGCCCCAATTGGCTGAGTTGAATTTGGTTGACATGTGGTTTCATCAGGACGGTGCAACATGCCACACTGCTCGCGAAACAATGGATATGTTGCGGGATGAATTTGGTGAGCCGTTCATCTCTCGATTTGGCCCTGTGAGTTGGCCCCCAGATCTTGCGATTTAACGCCTCTTGATTATTTCTTGTGGGATTATGCCAAGTCGTTAGTCTATGTGGACAAGCCGAACACTATTGAAGCCCTACAGGATAACATAACACGCGTTTTTCGTGGAATACAGGCCGAAATGCTCGAAAAAGTGACGAAAAGTTGGCCCTTTCGAATGGACATTTTGAGACGGAGCCGCGGACAACATTTACATGGAATTATCTTTAAAAATTAAAAGGCAACGATCAATTTATCGATTCCAATAAAAAATTTTAATATATGATACAAATTTTATTCGATTTAAAAACAAAACTGCGATTAAAAAATCACCCTATATAATTTAGCATATTAAATAACTGGTGCGAGATTTTTTTTTTTTGAGTGTAGAAAAAAATAGTAAAAACGACCTAATTCTAATATCTCTCGCGTTCTAGTTGGTAGTGTTATAGGAGATACTATGGTTAAAGGAAAGTTTTAGATATAACAACCAAATCACATGTACACTCAAAAAAAAGTAATACCGAGTTTGGGTTGAAAACATGCTAAAAATAAGTATACCAAATTTACTCAGTACTAGCAAATTTTACATGAAACAAGTAAGTGAAACTTAAATTAAATATATTTTACTTGATTTGAAATATTATGTACTTAAAATAAGTACGCAAAATTTCTTGAATAATTTTATTACTCATTTTGAGTACTTTTCGCCATATCAAAATCAATTTTGCTCAATTACATTTAGTTTTGTCTCAAAATTAGTTCACTTTTTTTTGAGTGTAAAATAAAATACTAAATCAAAAAATGCAGAA
>JAHXMU010019460.1:0-14362 GCA_019455685.1 Philornis downsi
AAAACCCGGAGAAGACCCAAGCTGAATAAATCAACACCATAACTGCCTTCGACAGTAGCCGGGTTTGGTATTCATGCGAAACTTATATGTCTTTGTAAAATTACTCTGACTAACACAAAGTTTTCAGTAAATCGTAATGAGCTATTTTACACAAGCCTGCGATTTGGACAGGGTGACAAGCTATCGTACTACACTTCAACACACTATTAGAAATTATTATGAGAAAAGCTTGTACCATCCTCAATGTAAGCCGAATGTTACTTCAAACACTGTTAACAAGACATCATCGTCCAAAAACTGCGGCGAGTTGCTGCAACCTTCTCAATCATTGAGAAGTAACCAGAACAATTGAGCCTGACTCTATTCGATTTCGATATTCGATTATTTGTTTCGCGAACAAATAGTCTGGTTTTTTGGGACCCTTTGTGAACGTTACCAAATATAACTTTGAAGTGGTGGATGAATTTATTTACTTTGATTCCACTGTTAATAAAACCGCCAATATCAGCCGGCGAATTAGGACATGAGTATTGCTTGCAGAAGAAGCTACTGCTGACTTAGCAATTGATTTAACGGAAAAGTTCTTTTCGAACGAGAGAAAGTCTAACTGCACCAGGCACTAGCCCCATCTGCCTTATTGCAAGGCGCAGAAATCTGAATTGTGACACATATTAATTGATCCGTTGAAAAGACCGGGCTTTCGAAATACTTTTTAAACTTGATATGATGAATTGATGAACCTAATTGTAATAATATTCCATGCGCCATCTAATGCATAAGCATTGTCGAGCAATGCTTCAGCACATTTCTACTCGTCGACAGTCCGTTAGTACTTCGTGAGAGCATTGGCTGCTCGTTATCAAAAATGTTCTTAAATTCATACGTTCAATATTTTATAGTTTATATGGACAGTGCAAAATCCTCACTAATACAGCGCGATTCAACTTTGAGTTCATCATTCCTTCTACTTTTTTAAAAATAACAATTTAATTTTATTCATTTTCGCAAAGACATAAAAACAGTTCGCTTTGACAAGCCAACTTTGCCAGAAATCAGCTGATAGAAAATATTAATATTAAAAAGGCGGTTGAATACTGGAGATGTGCATATTCGCCTAGGCAGATTACTTTTCAGCTATCTCTTGTGCTCTCTGCGATAGATGGTTTTGAATGTCTGTATATTCGTATACCTGAGAGTGTGTTGAGTTTTTTGTGAAACGGAGACAACATTTAGGTTGACATGATACAAGTGCGAGGCATATTGTGAAAGTTATTTCAATTGATGACATGTGGGCGCCCACGAAGCAGCGGGTCAAATCAAGCAGTCACACCATGATTTTATATGTACCTGATAATTTAAAAGCTTAATAAGTTTGCGGAAGGAGCGACGAATCTGCGCCAGGTTGCAAAACAAGAAAAATTTGGGTCTGATACAGCAGTATTTCCTGTCTCTAGAGAGATTTTGTTCTTTAATTGCTAGCTTATTCCGAAGTAGTGTCTTTTTGCAGGTATTGCTATCATTACATCAAAGCTTTATATGCTAAGACTCCATGCACTCCCTTTCGTGACACCATTTGTTTCCTAAAAACATGAACTTAGTTCTGTTTACTTTTGCGACCAAACCATCTTTACTGACTTCCCAATATAGTAGAAGGCTGCAGTACCATTACGCAATTTATGGTCGGCGAATATATTGTCGGCATGCTCAACTTCCAGCCAATTTAAATTGTCCACACAAGAGCACAATAAGTCTTTTGTTGTTTAAATTTTGTAGCGGGAATGATGAATTTGACATGCACTCGTTATCTTATCTTTGACATGCACTCGTTTGCTGGCTCCTACTGAAGTAGTGCTGGAGAAGTGATGAACATTTGGTATTATGATAAAAATGTGTTAAATTGGATCTACGTCAATAGGAAATATTTGAAAATTTCAAAATAGTTAGCATTATTTTGGTTTCCGCGAAAATTCATTAGCATAATTTCCATATGAAAGTATCAAGCATTTTTGAACGTAACGAAAATGAGATTCCCAAGCTATTGGCAGAGATTCCACGATGAGCTTTCGCCTTTTCTGATCATCTTCTATTGTTAATAGACTTCATTATGAAGTTTGCTAAAGAATAGAATGCTTCTTACTTAAAAATTAGATAGATTAAATGCACTTTTAATAACCACCAGTGTTATAACTTTTATCAACATAAAAATCTTTCTCTTCTTCCATGTTTTATTACAGAAACCTGAAAAGGGACGAATGCGTGTCCACCACATCAATAACTTGAATAAAGTCTTGAAGGTCATTCAAGAGCATGGCGTTAAATTGGTCAACATATCCAGCTACGATGTGGTCGAGGGCAATCCCAAACTTATCTTAGGGCTCATTTGGCTTATAGCTTTGGAATTCAATGGTCAGAATCTAGTCAAAAGTCATTCCAGCAATGGTGTTGAGAAGTCCCTCCTAAATTGGGCGCGCCAATTCACCGAGCCCAAAGGCCTTAAACTTAATGATTTCTCTAACAGTTGGTCCGATGGCCGAGCGTTCCTTATGATACTCGATGCCCATTTAGATAATGTAGATCTTTCGACGACTTTGACACAACATCCCCTGGCGCGTCTGAGGACAGCCTTTGATTTGGCCTTTACCTATTTTAAAATTGAGAAACTTTTGGATCCCGAAGATGTACATACCCACAAGCCGGACAATAAGTCGATACAAATGTATGTGATGTGTTTGTATCATGCCATGGAGACGCGTCGCTCGCTGGAGAGTATAGAGTGTCAACAGGAAACGGAAACAGTATTATATGAGGACAAAACGGATGTACAATATAGCAGAAATGTAAATATAACCGATTTAGATGAAATACCTTTAGATAGTAATGAGGAACAACAGTCGGACGTGTCATCCACGGCCAACAGTGGCACAGTGACCATCGATGCGGCAATAAAGTCAAAATACCACAGTGATAACTTTAAAACCATCATGGATATGGACACGGAAACGCCCAAGACTTTAACAAATTTTCTGCTAAAGGACGACCAATCACGACCGCATAGTCTAGCAACTAATGTCTCTATCGAAATTTCTACCTATCAGGCAGCTTTGGAAGCTGTTTTGACTCTACTCCTGGAAGACGAGCAAATTCTGTCGGAGGTCATACCCGAGCCCAGTGACTTTGCGATGGCAAAAGCCCAGTTCCATGATAATGAACAGTTTATGCTCAAACTCACCGAACACCAGCAATATGTGGGTGAGGCTTTAGAAGAGGGTTCAAATCTGATTAATGAATCTCAAAAATCGGCGGGTCTCTCGATAGAGGACCAAAATGAGATCCGGCAACAGATGGTGCTGCTCAATGAGCGCTGGGAGACTTTGCGCCTGAAAGCTCTGGATGTGCAAGCCAAAATCTTAATGCGCTTAGCGGAATTTCAGACTCAACAAATAGAAAAACTCAAGAATTTTCTAACCAGCATAGAAGATCGCATTTCCCTAATGTCAGCCATAGGCCCATCCCTCAAGCAGGCGGAGGATCAGCTAAAGGAAGCTGCCTTGCTCAAGGAGGATCTTAAATGCCAGCAGGGATTAGTGGACAGTCTTAGCAATATGGTGGTGATTGTCAACGACGAGTCTGGGAACTTTAATGATCTAGAGGATAAACTGTCCGCCTTGGGAGAACGTTGGTCCCATGTGGTGAAATGGTGTGATCTGAGGCAAGAAAAGTTGCAACAGTACAAATGTATATCCAGATGGTTGGATACCCGCGAACAGGACTTGAAGTTAATGGAAAGCAAAGACGTCTGCGACTTGGGCACCATCACCAAACGTATGAATGATCTGAACTACTGTGCCAAAGATCTATTGGAACTGGAGCGTTACCTAATCGATCTGAGGCAGATGGTAGCTGCTACTTTACAGGAGGGCGACCTAAAAGGCGAACAAGTTCTGGTGCAGTTAGAGAACTTCGAAGATCGATTGGATGCTCTTAAGCAGATTGTGGAAGTGCAAACAGAGAGGATAGAGCAAAAGGGTTTCAAATTTGGCCGCGACCGCGCTTCCTATGATGATTCAAGGGTTTTGAAGCCTGAACATTGGACGGACTTCCAAATGATCATTAAATTTGGTGAGGAAGAAACGGAGAATGTAGATGATATCCAAATCGTGGATGAACAGTCGCCCTTAGCTTGTAAGAAACGAAAGACGAGAAATACCGATAACTTTTACCTACTGGAGGGCAAGATAATGGAGGCTTTCAGTTTCATCGACGACTGCGAAGATCAAATGCAACAACTGCAGAGACAAAGCTTACGAAATCAGTCTGAAGTTTTGGGAAAACTGGAGAAGGAAGTTTACTCCCGCATTGATAATTCCAAGGAAATCAGGGACATTTACGAGATGTGCGAACAGGAGGATGTAAGCCGCAATATGATCATGGAAGCTTCCCAGATTAAGCAAATAGAACAAAAGTACTATGAGCTGAAAAATTCCCTGGAGCTACAGAGTCGAGCCTGCCAAAGTATGATCGAGAAGGATAAGTTCTACAACAAACTAACGGGATTCAAGCTAGTCTTGGCCGATTCACGGGATTGGTACCAGCAACACTCGATGTCAGCCTCAAAAGCAGATCTTCAGCAACGTCTTAGTAACATGGAGTCATTGACCTCAGAGATACAAGAGGCCAAAGAAGCTACAAACTCCCTGTCTGCAGATTTGCAAGAGTGGAAGCAGGACTTCAATATATTCTACGATTCATGGAGCGATATGAAGAAAGCCATCATCACCTTAATACAAGACAAGGGTGGTATGGATGAAGTCAATAAAAAATTGCAAAATCTGCAGAATTTTATGAAGCGCGTGCCCCACAAACAGGTTATTGTAGACTCGCTGGAGCCCATGCAGCAACGTTTAAAAGAGCTGAATCACATCAACGATGAACTGGATGTCTACATGGCTGATTACGAGTATGTTAGGCAAAGAAGGCCGGATGCATTCTCATCAGAATTCCAAGAGAAGTGGCTAAAAGCCCAGGAGCAAATTAGCGAGAGGGTTATAAAGCAAACGACAGCAATAGAGAACCTCAATCATTTCACCGCCGAATATAATGCCATCATGTCAGTACTCAGGAAACTGGAAAGCAATTTCAAGGACGATGAAGACTCAAAGCATACGACGGAAGCGCAGAATTCTATGGAATTGCGCAAGCTCGAGATAGATGTGATAAGTGCGCGCAATTTCAGTGAAATAATTATAAAAGACGCCCAACCCCAGCACCGGGAACATCTGATGTCTCAGATAAGAGAACTCAATGATTTCTTCACGCGCATCCAAAATGTCTACAAAGAGAATCTTCAGCGAACTATCGATATACAAAAACAAACCGAAGAGATATTTGAGCGGCTCAATCACACCGATAAATGGCTGGATGATCTGTCGATCAATACGCCCAAAACGACCGTAGCGGAAATTTCCAATTCCAATGAACTCTTCCATCTCAAGTCGAAATTCCAAATGCTAAAGGAAACCTGCGAAAAGGAGTCTGTAAATTTCCGTGAATTGAATGAATTGGGCGGTGATTGTTTAGTACAAATCGATGAATTGAAGTCAAGGGGTCACGACAACGTTGGAGAGAAATACAACATGCTGGCCAAGAAGTTTACACGCCTGAATGCTCGCTGGACGGAGGTAACAGCTTTGGTATACAAGAAATGTGCTTTGTTGGAGCATATCTCAACGCAACTTGGTGAATTTAAGAAATTCATGGTTTCCGAGTCGGGATATTTGGATCGTTTGGAGAATAAGATGCGCTCAACGCCCGAGAATGCCGATGCTGAGGAAATCATTGAGGAATTAGACGTAAGTAAAGAATGTTATAATATAATAATTATAATTAGGAAGACTTGAAAGACTTGATATAATGAAGCTAAGTCCACGGTAGTGTTTGACGTCATAAAGCCCATTTAATTATTTCCCCGCTCGGCTAAGTGTGGCTAACTTTAATGACAATGAAATGCGAACAGTGTTACCTTTTATGTTTTTATTGGAAATATTTTATTCATGAACCTTGGTTGTAACGTTTAATATTGAATAATGAAGATACTAGAAATTAAGATAGCTTTTATCTTGCCTTGGTGAAAACTATCAGCTATTGGTCGAAATAATCTCAAGCTGTATTCCACTCCGCTGTGATGCAGTTTGATCAATCATCTTTGCTTTCATCGACAGTGACTTTTAAACCATCTAAAAAATGGTGTTGTAGTAGTCGGTGACAGATATGTAGCTTTTTTTTGAGCACCAAAATCTTCCGGAGAACTTGGATTTAAAGCACGCAGAATGCAGATATTTCATTAAGCTTTTTTCTGTAATTATCGATTATAAGTCAATCAAAAAGAATTTCATGCTCTAAAATTGGATTCTTCCAACCGAGCCTTGGTCGCATTTTTGAAAATTTTTTTTCGGAAGCATTTTTACCTTTTTGCATAGTATGACCTAATGTCATAGAGGAATTTGTAAGCTTATTGCCGAAGCCCCCGCTGACAAGTAGCATAAGACATTTTAAAACTGAACCATGGGTTTTAGCTTCAATTAACAATACAATACCGCCCCCAACTTATTTCACGACTATTTTTGCTTGGCATTGTCGTAAGTGACCCACTTTTTGTCATCAGTCACCATTTTCGCGAGTAGAAACTTAGTTCGTGACTTTTTTTTTGCTTTAATTCGTATGGCATCGAGCTTCTTCTTGTATTCAGCCATGCCCAAGTGATTTCAAACATTTTGTGTACAATGTTTAGCTCCTGACCAATAGAAACAGTGCTTGGATGGCAGTCGGACTTGACGATTTTCAATATTCATGGGAACTTTCGGCAATTAGCCATCATAAAATCCAGGAAAAAACAAAAATTTTACGTGATTGACTGTAACAGCATCGGGAAGAAAGGCTGTAAAAAGTGTGAATTTCCTCTTTGCGGTGTCCCATACGTGACGCACGCTCAAAACAATACTGTGCCAAACAATTTGAATATAAGACCTTATCTTTCTAACGCCATCTAGCGTATCCGAATCGCATTTATACAACACGAGATACAGATTACTCAGTCATCGACAAAATAACGGATGTGTTTTAACTACAACTTATACAATCATTCGTAAAAAACTCACCACAAACCGTTATTATTTTTGCCAAATACTCGTACATTAATAGCTAAAGTCCAATAGGAGTTCTACTCTAAAGTTATCGTCAACTCGTCAGGATTAGGTCATGAAGCATCAGGGGAAAACGATGAAATATCAAGTGATATAACAAGCTTAAAATCAAACACAGGCTTCCTTCATGGGCAGGTTACCAACGGATATCTTGCGATTCGCTGACAAAAGCCATGTGAGTGTTAGAGCTTGAGAACGATTCTAGACTTCGTCAGGATATTGCATGCAATGAAATTCCTAGATTGATTTTCAGATTACGCTCCAAAAATTCGTTACTTTTTGCCAGCGGGTTTCCAAATGTCAATAGTCATTTTACCTCCTTTTGATTGCAATCGTTGCGACTTAACCGAACCAATTAACGAACTATGTAAATGTTTAACTTTCACTCCATTTCTTTTTCCTAGGACTTGGAGAATGTCCTGCGCGGACATTCCGACGATTGGTTGGAAAAAATTCAAGAAATTGGTCATGAGCTAATTGCACATGAATTTATGGCCGACTCGATACGCCAAGAAATCGATACCATCGTAGAACGATGGACCCAACTTCAACAAAAAGCCAAACAACGTGCCGAAATACTCGAACAGGAGGTGAACGAAGCAAAACAATCCGAAAAGTGTGTGGTACAATTTGAAGCCTGGCTCACCCGAGTCGATGAAATCCTTAGTGAACATTTAGAAAACGATGTGACCATTGAAGATTTACCCGACGATTTCCATCAACTGTCCATGGAATTTGAAGAGAATGAAAAATGTTTCCAGGAAATCGATGATCTGATAGCGGAACATCAACGCAATGGGAAAATTGAGGCCGCCAATCGTCTGCAGGATCAATTGAACCTTTTAGAATTGCGTTACAAATCTTGCCAATTAAAACTGAATAAATGCACGGCGCCTCAACCCGCCTATGAATCTAGACTCAATAGAGCAGTAGCAGAATTAAGAAATGTGGAAAGATCCACTTTGGTCTTAGATGTAGCCACGGCCGGACCGTCAACGGTGCATGTGCAACACCAGAAATGCTTACAAATCTATCGAACTCTTTCGGAGATCAAGCCAGAAATTGAGAGCACCATCAAGACGGGCCGTAAAGTGTGCGAGGATAAATTCACCAAATCGCCTAAACAATTAAGTCAACGCATCGATGCCTTAAAACATCTGTACAATGCTTTGGGAGAAAATGTCACCCAATCGAAACTCTTTCTTGATGATCTCATGAAATTGGCCCAAAAACTGAAGAAATGCTTCGATGAGGCCGCAGAGTTAACACGTAAATTTGAATCGCCTCAAGAGATACATGATCGTAATTCGATTTTCTTAAAATACGAAAGTATTTTGCAAAAATGTGAAGAAATCTATGATGAGTATAGCAAGTCATGTGATCAAGTGTGCATGGAGGACACGAGACAGAAGATAGACGATCTTAAGGCCACCTACCTGCAACTAACCAGTGCTGATGTGATAAAACGAATGACGGAAATGAAATCAACCTTACAGAACTTAGATAATATATCGTTAGACACTTTAAGGTAAGTGAGTAGATGTGGTTACATTACGGTTAGCGAACAGTGAAGCGGAATAGAAGGAAATGAGTCAAAAATATTGAAAAATAATTGAAATGTACTTCAAGTGAATTCTATACACGAGTTTTAAAATTGATTTAACAAATGTGGAATGAAATTGTATGCAAGAGAAGGAGAATTTGGTAGAAACGAATGTGGAAGTTTGAATTAACGACAATATTATATTTTTTTATGGCTAAGAAAATTCAAAGAGGGATCGACCCACAATAGAGTAAATGAAGGAAAAAGCCGGGAAAAACGTGTGCCACTGTTTAACGGTTTAACCAACTTTGATTAAATTCCACCCAGGCGTTTTGATGCATCGGTGAGCTTATGTTTGGAGACCCAGCACTCCAAATAACACCAGAGCCGTACAATGGGGCACACAGTATGTTACATCGGGCTTGACCATTTTTCATTGTGCTGTCGAAACCACATTTCTAGAACAGAACAGAACGGTTTTTATGTCACCGCTTTGTCCTTGAAAAAATTTAGAAACATGTTTACATGTTTCAGTTATCTCTTATGGTTTCGGAGATGCGTGTTTTAGAATATATTTTTATAAAATGTCTTTTCTTTGATTTTTTACAGTTTATTGCCAATTGTAATGCAAATAGAATTTCGAATTATTTCTGAAAACAAGTTTTAAAACGGCAATAAAATGTCACACAAACTGTAAAAGAAACCACCACAATAGCTTTTATAAGATGTAAAATAGCCTCAATTTAAAAATTGTGAAAATTAGCGTATTTTTAGAACAATTTTGGATAAAATTGTTTGGGAATGTGTAACGTATTTGTATATTTACCGAGAAATAATGGAATTTAGAACTCTTTAGAGCTTAAAAACCTTAGGCTTGGAACAAAAAATCAACTTTGTTTGCATGCAAATTAGTGACTGTATTTCTTTAAAATAAATGCGCCACCTCTGGCACCAGTTACTTGATTTGGCAAGGAGATACCAAGTAGATTGTAAAAATCAATTTTTTTTAAATTTTTTTAAAATTTGCTTGAAAATTGTGAAATTCTTCGCAGGTGTAATATTAAGATTTCATATTACCTCCAATTTATAGCCAAACGTTTATTGCTCTAGTACATAACTAAATGTTTATGGCCCTTTTATTGTCTTTTTTTTTTATAGAAATTACACATTACCTGTCCTTATGTTTTCTCCATTATATACATAGGGTGTCGCAACAATAACGCAAGGTTTAAATTTGGCGCCATTCGAATTGTCATTGTTTGACATTTGAACAATTGTTATTGTTTGCTAGTAGAAGGTACGAGGTTAGTAAAAATGGAGCGCTACACGAATGAACAACGCATTCTCATTGTGAAATTGTTTTACCAAAATGGTGAAAGTTTTGCGGCTACAATTCGAAAATTGCGATCAATTTGGGGTCACAATAATGTTTCAAAAGAGTCAACTGTAAAGAGATTAATGAATAAATTTGCCAAAACTGGGTCTGTTAGTGATGTAAAGATAACAACGCGCCTTCGACCAGGTCGATCGACCGCAAATGTCGCAGTTGTACGTGGTGATGTCGCTCAAACTCCATCCACCTCAATTCGACAAATTGGTGTACCAAATACACTATACTGCGAATTTTGACGAAAGATTTGCATCTTCTTGCATACAAAGTTCAATTGACTCAGGAACTGAAGCCAGCTCACCATGGACAGCGAAGGGAGTTCGTTAATTGGGTATTGGAGAGACAACATGAAAATGCTGATTTTGACGATAAAATCATCTTCAGTGACGAGGCCTATTTCCATCTTGAGGAAAATCCTCGAGTGAATGTGTCACTGTGTGGTGTGGATTTTGGGCTGGAGGAATCATTGGACCTTTTTTTTATGAAAATGAACCATGTCAAACGCAGTCAATTGTGTTCGGTATAGTGAAATGATAACCAGTTTTTTCGTGCTTAGAATTAAAGAAATGAATGTGAAGGGCATGTGGTTTCAACAAGACGGCGCCACGTGTGTCATACAGCCAGAGAAATAATTCAATTGCTGCATCAGTCATTTAAATCTTGCGTTCTTGTTGGGACGCCCTTTATTTCTATGTGTTCTGAATTAAACGCTTTCTTACAAATTCTTATTCCATACTTATGTCATTTGTGTACAAATTGCAACTGGTACGCCTAAAATTCTATATTCCAGATGTATCCGTGTTTGCAAGGAAACTGACTTAAGTTGAGTTAGAAGAAAATTATGTTTATTCCTTATTATTGTTGTCCTTATTTAGATATGTATTCGAACCTTGTTTACAGTCCAAAATTCAGTTTGATTCGCAAGTTATACCCATTTCAAAAGAGCTATTTTTCAAAAATTGCGTAATATCTCTAAAAATTAATAAGAACAAGAATATTTTGTCGTTTATATCTTTAATTCATACATTGTCGCCTTTCTGTGGTTTCAAAATTCTGTCTATTTGGAGAGTTATACAAAATATATATTTATTTTTTTTTTTTTTTTTTTTAAATGCTCAACATTCCAAAATACCTATTTAATAGTTTGTGATTTTTACTTGCAAGCACATATTTATATATTGCACATTTTTCAAAAATTTTAAAACTGTATTATTCAGTGCAGCATCGGCATTGACATTGAAACACGAAGAATAGTGTTTTGCTTTAGGAAATTAACGACTGTTGTTCATAGATGAAATTGAAAATCTGACTTTAAACAAACATCAATTCGAATAACATGTGTGTTTGTGGTTTTAAAATCAATTGGATAAATCTATTAATAATAAATAATTGGCGCATTTCCACGCCTTCCGCAACCACTGTTCGTTATACCACAGTTGACTGAACGCCTTGCATGCGAGATTCGATTCTATTTGTTGAAATCTTATCAAGATGTTATGGAATTCTATGTTTTTGATTTCTTTTATTGGAAATTTAATACAGAAAATATGTTTTTTTAATTCTTTTTTTTTCAATTTATTTCTTACACACAGAGGAATGGAACACGATTTGAAACATATTAATGTGCCATCTAATCCAGAAATTGAAAAGCTGCAACAACAAGTTATCGCCATCGTACTGGTAAGTTCAGTGTTAAATTTTCTTCTGGCCATTTGGTAGTTTTAACCAATTTTTCCATTATTTCAAACTGAACATGTTTATGTATCTATGTATGTAACTGTAGTTGTTGCCATTCACTGTTGTACTTGTAATTATTGTTGGTAGTTTATTGGTATTGTTGTTGTTGCTTTCTTTGCTTTCAATTGTATATGTATTCTATTACCATTTTGTGCTTTCGATGTCATTTCATTTAATTTCACTTCATATCATCCCTATGTATGTGTGTGTGTGTGTGTGTGTGTGTGTTGTCATCCTGGACTAACACTGGACTAACTTGACCATTGTCTTTCCGTTCTTTCCCTTTTCCTTAATAGCTCATAGCTGCAAAAATTGCTTAGTCGTTCGCTCTCTCGACCCAATACTTTGAACCCACACAAATCTGTGGGAGATCTTAAATTACATTACGATTAGTTTCTTTCAGTTTTATTAGTATGCTTTCGAGTGTCTGGATTTATAAAAACGCTTTGTGTTTTGTTTTATGTTTTACATTTCCAGTTCAACACTTATCGTCTTGTGTTGCACTTCAAAGTATTTTTTGGGTTACTTGAACTTAATGCATTTGATTCGGATATTTGATATTGATTCATTAGCTCAGCTCTTTCACTCAATTGGCCACTGACATTTAAGATTAAAAGCGATTAGTATGGTTTAGTTGAATCTGAAAAGGAAGAGGGAGAAAATGTATCACATTTCGAAGAGTCAATAATTTACATAACAGACTATTTTCACTATTTATAAAAAAGTTAAAATAGACTCGGCACTGATGCCATACAATCATCAGAATTTTCTGTAAATCAAATTTCATAAAAGCAAAAGAATTTCTTGGTTTTATACAAATTAAAAAGTACAAAATTTCATTCAGATTATCTCTCATCCTATATCCTTTTCATAAGATTTAACCTGTTGGTATTGTAATTTAAATATTAGGATTAAGACTTTTAAATAATTATGATGCAAACAATGCTTTAGGATTGTTACCGGTACCGGAAGGAGTGGAGCAAGTTGGCGTGACGACGCAATTTGTACTAAGAGACACAACCCTTTTTGTGTGTGGGAGATACCAGAAGTTAAACGCGGCTGTATAAACCCTTATAATGATCATAAGCTTTTAGAAAATTTAAATAGGCACCTAAAACATTAAGAGGACCCTAGCGGACTTTAATATTAGTTAGCAACTATTAAATATTAGACAAGATTCTAAACAAAAAAATTTATTTAAAAAATTATTTCTTGAAACGGTGATCTTGTGGAAACTCTTTAAACTCGGAAACTTTAAGCTCTGTAGTAAGAAGTATGAGGAATTGAAACTTCATTAAAGGGAGTCAGATATCGCTTAAAGAAGTTCAGTTGTTCTTGGTCTATTTGCTTATGTCAAAGCTGTAAAGTAAGACAATTTGTTTGTTTAATGTGCGTTAATTCAGCAATTTAAATACAGGGTGGCGCAATAGAACGTGCATATTTAAAAAATAGATTAAAAAATAAATACAAAAGGTATGGTTAAAATAAATCTAAGGCATTATAGAGTAATAAATGGAGTTTATTTTTTGAAAATAACATCATCCAAATAGTGACCCTCTCTACGACGGCACTCCTCTAACCGCAAACGAAAATTATTGAAAACTTTCTTCAGTAATACTGGTGTAATGGCTGTCATTTCACCACGGATATTCTCCTTGAGCTGAAGGATGTTTCTTGGATTATTACTGTAGATTTTGTGTTTGAGGTATCCCCACAAAAAAAGTCAAGAGGCGTCAAGTCTGGACTACGTGGGGGCCATGGGATATCACCTCTTTCGAAATCTGTCTTCCAGGGAACATCTGCTTCACCACCGGCATGGAGTCATTTGATGTGTGACAGGTAGCTCCATCTTGTTGGAACCAAGTTCTGGAATTCACTATTCTTGAACTTTCAAATTCTGGAGCCAAAAATCCGTCCAACATCTCAACATAGCGTTCCGTATTAACCGTGACGTGTGCGCATTTTCGAAGAAAAAATGATCAATTATTCCTCTGCCAAAAATTTGCTGCCCATACTGTCACTTTAGGACTATGCAATGGTTTCTGGTGTTTGATTTTGGGATTTTCACTGTTCCAGTAACGACCATTTTGACGGTTTACGAACCCATTCATAAGGAAATGAGCCTTGTCAGAGAAAAGGATATTGTCAAAATTGGAAAATCGATTAAGCATTTCATTAGCAAGTGCGAGCCTTGCTATGAAGTCAGACTCTTTCAATTCTTGTGTTAATTGCAGCTTATATGAATGCAGTTTAAGATCCAATGTTAAAATTCGTTGCAAACTTCGTCGCGATAATTGTAAGACAGATGATCTCTTGCGAGTCGACATTTGTGGATTTCCTCGTACTGACTCCATAAGTCTCTTAACGTTGTCTTCGGTCCTAGATGTTCTTGGGCGACCATTTGCTTGGAGTTTAAATGTTGAACCGGTCTCTTCTAAACGCTTAACCATATTTTAATTAAATTAGCACTCGGAGCTTCACTAATTCGCCGTA
>JAHXMU010019464.1:0-11303 GCA_019455685.1 Philornis downsi
TATTCTGACATGCTTTAGGCTGTTTTTACTGTTGTGAGGTTCCATCGGAAGTGAACTAACTACAGTAAAACTTAACTATTATCGTTTGGCAATGAGACAGTACTGAAAGATATGTCGGCGAGTGATCCCAAAACTAGCCGACTTAAAAAAATTCAACTTTATTGCGGTGAAACATCGCCAACACTCTACTGAAACATCCACACATCTTCTTTTATTTTGCTTTATTGAAAGCAAGCGCGGCATCTCTCTTGCGCACAGCTTTCTCATCTTCAAATCTTCGGTCAGTATACGGTGTATAACACTTTTTGAAATGCCCATCATTTCAGCTAGCTCACACAGCACCTTTACCCAACGATCATCCAAAATCATTTTGTGGATTTTCTTAACCGTGTCTGGCGTGGACACCTTAATTGGCCAATTAGTCGACCACTACGGTGTTCGTCTTGGCAGCTCATACCACTTCGTTTAAACTCTGCTATCCCATATTTTACAGTCGCAATCGAAGGATCAGACTCACCCAGAGTAGAATCTAGCTCAGCTTTAATATTGGTTGAACTGAGACGTTTCAAATGGAAATATTGAATTACATAACGGTGACCAATTTATTCTATGTTTACAATTTCACCGAGATCGTTTACTTTTAATGTCTAAAATAAAAATACTAAACAACGTGGCGTCTTGAAACTTAAAACATATGTTTTATAAGGTTGCCGCTTTTTAACCAAAATAATTTTTTTTCAAACTTCTGGCACCATCCATAGGACAGTTCGACTAGATTTCCGCCGTCCTCAGAAATACGATGTTGTCCCATCTTCTATGTTGAATATGGCTACAACGACTTCAATAAAAATATTCTTAGTCCTTTTAAACTGCAACATAATTCCGTTGGCCATATTGTTATAATTTCTACAAGGATTTTCAATTTCAAAACGAAGTGTTATTTTCAAGGTACAAGTTGTTTCAAAAGACAGTTTATACAGTGGACCGATTAAAAAAAAAAAATATTCAAACACTGATTAGCAAAAAATTGAAGAAATTGTAATTCATTCTCTTCATACAGGAGACCAACATTAGGTCAGTTAAATAGAGAGATAAATTATTATTAGCAAAAATTTCTAAACAAAAATAATATATTTTTATAAAAATTCCATAATTTTCCTTAAAATAAATACCCCTTCTCCACAAATCTTCAATAAAAAAATGAAAAATTGACGACTGCTTTTGTTTGTTGCCAAAGATTTTGATTTTCTGGCAATATCGATATTACAATTATTCGCAAGGAACGAATAATAATAAAGATCAAAGCCTAACCAACGAAAATAGTGACGAAGAAATTCCTCATAGCCGTCCATGATCAACGAAAAACTCCACAATGATATCCTAACCTACATAAACGGTATTAACCGATCTGACGTATAGATAGTGCCAGTAGTTTGAAAAAAAAAATTATTTTGGCGAAAAGTGGCAACCTTATGAAACATATGTTTTAAGTTTCAAGGCGCCTCGTGGTTTAGTATTTGTATTTGAGCCATCAAAAGTAAACGATTTCGGTGAATTTGTAAACATGGAAAAATTTGCTCACCGTTATGTAATTCAATATTTCCATTTGAAAGGTCTTAGTCCAACCAATATTAAAGCCAAGCTACATTCTATTCTGGGGGAGTCTGCTCCTTAATTTACGACTGTAAAATATTGGGTGGCAGAGTTTAAACGAGGCCGTACAAGCTCCAAAAAGAACACCGTAGTGGACGACCACTTGATGATTGTCGAATAAAGGTGCGTGAGCTGGCTGGAATGAAAGGCATTTCAAAAAGTTCTGTCCATTGTATATTGACGGAAGATTTAAAGATGAGAAAGCAGTGCACAAGATGAGTGCCGCGCTTGCTTTCAATAGAGCAAAAACAGATGTTTCAGTAGAGTGTTTGGCAATGTTGAGTGCTTGGATGAGATATGGGTCCACCACTTCTTACCTGAGACAAAGGACCAGAGAAATCAGTGGACTGGAATGGAAAAATCGTATCCAATGAAGGAGTAGATGGTTCCATCAGCAGGCAAGGTCATGGTGTCTGTTTTCTGGAATGCCCATGGGATTATTTTTATTGATTATCTTCAGAAAGGAAAACCATCACCGGCGAATGTTATACTAATTTATTGCAGCATTTAGGTAATGAAATTATAGAATAAGACTGCATTTGGCGAAAAAGAATGTGCCGTTTCATCAAGACAACGCTCGAGTTCAAGCATCCACTATTGCAATGACAAAAATTAATGAGTTAAAGTTCGAACTGCTTCATCACGCACCTTATTCGCCAGATTCAGCTCCCTCTGACTATTCTCTATTCCCAAACTTGAAAGAATGGCATGGTGGTAAAAGATTTGCCAACAACGAAGAGGTGGAGTCTGCGGTTGATGGCTATCTTAAGGAGTTTAACAGTTGTTACCATATACAGGATATAAAAGCTATTGAATATCGCTGGAAAAAGTATATCAAAGCTAAAAGGAGATTATGTTGAAAAATAAAGACAATTTTTCCTAATTTTGTTTTTTCTTTGTTAGGTCGACTAGTTTTGGGACCGCCGTCGTAGGCCAATTCTTCATAATATTGCAAATTTCCCCCACCACTAATGTGTAGTTTTAAGTTTACAAGAATTTTATCAACATTTTATTGCATTTTAACGAAAACCACGTAGCGATTTTTGCAAATTCCTAAATCCTACGCCATATTCAGAGCTATTTAAAGCATTTAAGTGTCTCTGTTATCCTTAGCTCTTCTTCATTCACTGAATTCCTGTTGGACTTTCGTTGAGCATTCGCACAATTTACCAAAAAATTATTATTCAGCAGAAAAATAAAAATAGAGAGGGATTTCCATTGCAAATATCCTTGATATCATTTATTGAAGTGGAAACAATTCAATCAGTATACGTTGCCAAATATACACAAAAGATTCCCACTTTGCTGTTCCGGCAACAATGGAGAAGCGCCCCGCCAACGTCAATGACGAGTACGTCGCGTTCCACACAGCCGAGCATAAGCAAAAAACACCAACAACAAAAAAATGGAAATCGGAAAACGAAGAACGTCAGCAGATATCGTAGCTCAAACAAAAAGTACCCAAAAACACATCTCAACTGGAGCGTGTGGTGCACACATACACACACGCACAGGGATAGAAGGAAAGAAAGAAGAAGCACGTCCTTTCATCAGTTTCTTCTTGAGGCGGCAAAGTAGTATCTGGCACAAAGAGTACCCCAAAAAAAAAAAAAGAAAAACTAAACTCGATTCGAATAGCAGAAAGGAGCAAAATTCTATTAGATAATTTAATTTGCAAACAACGATGCACACACAAACACACACACACACACACACAACTGACATACAAATGCAGGCTGTTAGGACTTGCGGTAACGGAATTACAAAGGCCTCTGCGGAGAGGTTACTCTATTCTACCGGGTTATTCATTTTTTGGTTTCAAAAGTAAAGTTGAATAAATGTATGTTTTAAAGCTATGATTATGATAAAACTTTTATTTCATTATAATCCTTGGACCTTGACATTATGTACGAAATACAATTTAATTTAAATGAATGCCTCTGGGTTGGTTGCAGCACTGGAACCTTTTGAGGTAGTTTTTGATCACTTTTTCGCACATTTCGTGCGGTATCTCAGTGAAAATGTTGGTTTTTAAATGCTCCACAAAAAAAGTCTGACGATGTCAAATCGCATGATCTTGGTGACTAATTGACGTCACCAAAACGTGAAATTTCGCTTTCTGGAAACTTCTCTTGCGGCAAAGCCAAAATCGGCAAAATATCTTGAAATGTCGTTAAGTAGAACCAATACTATAGTTTTCCACATTAAACATTCTTCGTCGACTTGCACAGGGAGACCTTTATCAGCCCTTCTAAAATGTGGGCATGGTTATCAGAATCATCCCACGCTCTCTTCTTTTGGGAAGCCTTCGTAAGTGCTTTCTTCGTGTGGCAAATATGGAATGTATTACAGCCGACTGTCGGGGTTTTCTCAACTACCAAAGGAGGGCGTCAAGCTTCTACGAAAATGTATATAACCATGGATACTAAGAGAACTTCATAAGAACATGTCTCAGTAAGCAACTTAAAGTAAGCAAATATCGCTTATAATGCATTCAGGAGCTAGGCATGTTGACGTTATATAGAATTCGATCGAAATAAAGTAAAAACTTTCTGTGCAGAACGCGTTGAAGACTTCACTACTGCCCAATAGCTATTTTATAGCTACTTTTTTGTTATAATCTGGAATTTTCCAAAAAACCACATCTTCTACTGCTAATATCTCAGGAACGGAATACTGAAAATGTCTTTAATTAGCATAATCAAGTCTCCAGAAAAAAGCCTTAAGGATGTCTCTAATTTCCAAACTTAGAGCAAAATCCTTTCCAAATTGCATAAAGTGACATTGGAGGGCAATGCCTTCCCTGGACAAGGTATTCAAGTATCAAAATTAGAATGAAATGGCGGTAAATGTTGTTGAACTGTTATGAATTATAGTGGAATTTACCTTTGCGAATTGGGTGTTTAATTATTAACTTTACCGTAGTGTCCTTAGAATTTGAACTCACAACCCACAGTTTAGCATTCTTTGTATGAAAACGTAGGTAAAACAAAAAAACAAAATAAAAAATTCAATATTTTTGCATGACATTGCACTATAGGTAAAACGTTAATAATTTTGGCATAAATACAATTTTTTTGTTATTCAAAATTTTAAAACTGTTTTGGTTTTTTAAATTATTATACTCTTCACGGAATAAAAAAGATTTTTTTTATAATTTTTATGGTGCACCCTACATATTTTATGAGGGGGGAAAGTCAGCTGTTCCACTGTTGCATTATAAACAGAAAATGCGCGCGAAATTTTTACCAACTTTGAGCGTGAGTAAAACATAAATTGCAAACACAGTGAAAAAGTATAAATATGGAAGAAGTTAGTCAAGGTATGTAAAATATATTGTTAATACAGTTTTAATAATAGTTGTGTTTTATTGTGTAGTTGTTCTGTGTGTTGTTGATGTGTTTTTTTTTAGGTCGAAACTAACAAATATATGTGTGTTCTATGGATTATAACTTCTGTGTATAGGAAGGTATTTGCAATATATCAGTTAAAAGTTATTAATCAAACTGTATATAATCAAACATCATTAACACTTTTTGCTCCTTTTTGTTCCTTTTGGGAAAAAACTTCATTTTGTAGTTTCATACGAGTTTTGCCATTCAACACTGCTTGAAGTTTGGAGCAGAAAAAATCGACAAGCAGATAGTGTAAAAGAATTTATTTTGGAGAATATTAAACAACAAAACTTATCAGATGAGCAACATCAGTTAATTACACAAAAAGTCAAACAATTTATTGCTTTCATAAAATTAAATTTGCCAAAATGCTCAAAATGTAAGCATAATTTACATATCTCCGGTCTTTGAAGGGTTAATGAGCAGTTTTATACCTTAACAAAAAGGCTGAAGCCTTGTCTATCATCTGATTCTACCAAAAAAATATAAACACATTAAACTTAAGTGGTTTTATCCAAAAAGTGAGGTTAAAAAATTGTTTTTTTAGTACTGGCCCCTAATGGGTTAATAAAATAAAATATTTTTAGACGCAAACTTACAGATTCTTAAAACAGCTTTCTAGTGACATACATTTCAACAGGATCGGTTTATAAATAGTCAAGTTATGGGCGATTATACGTTAAAGATTTGGAGACCTATATTTCGGGAAATATGGACCGGCACCAAAAATTTTCTTCTTCTTTTTTATTTGCGTTTTATGCCCTTTTAGGAAAAAATAACGAAAATAAAAAAAGCCGAGGTGCCGAATTTATGCCAAACCTGACCTAATGTTTTAAGGGGAAGGCGGAAGAAGGCGTGGTCCAAATAAAAAAAAACCAAAATTCCATTTTGGTGTTAGTTAAATTCGGGCAAAATTTTAAGTGTCTAGCCTTAAAACTACAATTAATTCCAAAAATATCACTTTTTTCCCCATAGTGCATTGACGACTTTACTTAGCATAGCTGGAATGATCCACTTTTTCTTCGATTACTTGCAGTCATTTTAAAGGTATCTGTAAAATATAAATAGTAAATCTGTCAGATTTTGCAACTTAGGTTCACAAAGAAATTTGAATGTTTTGGGAAGAACTCAGATTCTTTGCGGGATTGGAATACTTAAGAGGTTTCGGGTGTGAGGAGATGGAAAACAAAAGATTGGTTAATTTACATTAAATGTTTTTATTTTACGTTGAGAATGACTACACGAGCGGTCCGGTTGCCAACTAGCGGGAAAAGAAAGCGAATTTATCGCTAGTTTCAACCATGAGACCTCCGAGCGCCGCTAAGTTTCCACCTGGGTGTAACAAAATAGACATTTTTACATCTATATGCTTGGTTGAGGTAGCCTTTGCACCAACAAATAAATGGTTAAATTTTAGAACGTAAATATACAAAATATTTACAAGTTGTTTGATACAGATAAATTTAATGTAATTTAATGTTCAATATAATTTTATTTGATCCAATGCAATTCAATATAATTCAGTTCGATTCAGTGTAATTTAATATAACTCAATTTGACTCGATATAAATCAATACAATTCCTAGAAAATTCATTCTAATTCATCTAATTCAGTGATGATTAATATAACTCAATTTGATTCGATATAATTCAATACAATTCCTAGATTCATTTATAAATTCATCTAATTCAGTGAAGGGGATAAACTGTGTTCAAAAGTATCCTTTTTTATAGCAACCGCCCATATTCCATATTACCATATTACCAAAAAAAATTGGACAATCGATTTTCACAAACTTTTCTTTAGGCGAATTTTTCACCAGCAAATCATTCACAATAAACAGGAACTGTCCGGACCATTAGGTGCTGCAGAAGTCCACGAGGGTTTTACGTGAGTCTCGCCGTGAAGATCTCACCCACCATGTTCGATACACTGGGCATATCACAATGCGATTGCCACCGCACCCCCTGGGATAGCCAAGTAAAACTTGGACTCCTGCCGAGACGTTGTCCTAATAAAACACAATTCTCCTGCTATATATCAAAACTGGCCGCTTCTGGGTGATTTCATCCTTTAGACGAACCAATTTGTTGACATTACAGATCCGAATTAAAAGTTTGTCCACAGAAGAGCAAGTCATAGTAGATGATTTCTTGTCAGTCCCACCAAAATACAAGGCAACATCTTCATCACCGTCAGTCCTGTCTTGCGCTGATTCACCGTAATTCGGCTATGATCGTTTTCACTTAACGCTCTCCTAAGTTTCGAGTTTCTGTTTGTATTCAGCTTTATTTACCTATAAATGGCTCCAAATAGCTTTCTGTGCAATGTTTAGCTCCTATGTAAACGAAACAGTGCACACAGGACAATCGGACTTGGCGATTTCCATGATTTTATCTACATTTTCGACAATTGACATTCCAGAACCTGGTATACCTTAGACATGAAAGGTAGGAGAACGAAATCGACACAGCTCAAATTGCACGCGACTGGCTATTACAGTATCACGATCATAAGCACTATTTACGATTTCAGTCGCTTGTCTTGCGTTTTCGCCTTTATCGAAGAAAAATTGTAAATTATGAGGGGGGGGGGTGGGACTCATACTAAAATGTCTGAGTAGTTTTTTGAGTACAAAGCCATATCTTCCTAACGCCATCTAACGTAAACAGATCGCACTTACACAACAGATTACTAGCCATCTATTGGAAAAAGGAATGATTTGTTTTTGCTATAGCTTATGTTATTTGTCGCCAATTTATTAGGCGTTCTAGTTGAATTCACCCTGTATCGATGAACCGAATATGAAATTTGTTATAGCCGATAACCGAACAACTTACTGCTTTCTACGAATTCTGAGAATTCGTATTACAACACAAATGAGAAGAAGATGAAGGCGTTCAGCAATGCCTTCACATCTCGGGCATTTTTTAACATTTTAGAGAAGGCGTTACAGAATTCCTTCTATGCCGAAGGCCGTAACACTTCCGCTACTGAATGGACAATATTGCACTCGACTGTGTGTATTTGTGGGTATATGTTTATTTATATGTACCAGTTATTGCATTTTATATTCTCTGTTAACTTTATTTTGTTGCAATTTTCAGAAATAAGTCTAGATATGACTTAATAACTTCACATTTCAGTAAATAAAAGCCAGACTACATATATTCATCGTATTGAAATTTTGTTAGGGTAAATACGACTACAGCGCCTTCAGTGGACAGAACGTGAACAATTTATATGAAATATGAATGCCTACATAAAATATGTTATCCCAGAATAGACTAAAAACTTTAAAATATTGAAACTTATAAATTCTCTAACGGGTACGGCCATGTATCGATGTTGAATTGCGGATGTTTATATTCGTAGATGGATTATACTCGTATATAAGAAATTCTAGTTGAAATTGGGTTAAACTGTATTATTTGTATTATTATTATATATTTACTAATCATTTATGTACATTCGAGTACACATATGATCGAAAAAATAAGTACACCTGCTTATTTTTGCTTTATGTTCAATTTTAGTTACTTTAACGGATAGTAAACAAGGCAATCCTTTTTATTTAAATGACTTTAATATGGTAATGCCTTTAAAAGTAAAAACAAAACTAAGACTTCCCCGTTGTTTTCATTGTGAGTTAGATTTGTTCAGGTGTGATTTCAGTACTTGGTCAAAATAATAAATACATTGCTCAATTCTTTAATACTGTCGCAGTATGCTGTGATCTTTTTGGAAAGGATAGTTATTTTATTGTTGTTTATCTTTATTCATAACAAAATATTTTGTTAAAAAAACTCAGCCGCGGGTCGAAAAAGTCATTGTTCTTCGGAGGAGAGAAAAATTGTTTCAAGACTAAGAGAAAATGGCCAAAGTCTTCGTTCTATAGCAGAAACTATGAATCGGTCGCTATTTTTTGTACAAAATGCTTTAAAGCCCGTCCAAACTCGTAGAAGACCCAAAAAAAAAACGTCAAAAACAACAGATATGCGTATTGTAACACTTGCGAAGAAGGACCCTTTTGTGTCTTTTAGTAGAAATTGGAAATGTAATTTTATCGCGAACGGTTCGACATAGATTACAAGAAGCACATTTACGAGGGCGGATAGCCAGAAGAGTTCTTTTGCTTAGACAAAAAAAAAATTTAAAGACTAGATTGTCGTTTGCAAGAAGTCATTCCAATCGGTCCGGAGGAGACGGTGAAAAAAATGGCACAACATTTTGTGGAGCGATGAAACAAAAATCAATGTATTTGGAAACGAATGTGCCCGGAATGTTTGACGCCCTAAGGGTAAGGAATTCCATGTTCGCTTTACAAAGTCTGGAGTCTGATCTGGCGTTGTCTCTTGTGGTATGATGTCGGTCCGATACATGGAATTACAGAAACTATGACCAGATTCCACTACAAGGACATCTTGGAAAATACAGTGTTGAACTATGCTGTGGAAAGTATGCCTCTTAGATGGACATTCCAGCAGATAACGATCCAAAGCATACTTATAAGTTGGTAAAGAATTGGTTTCAAGACAATAATGTTGCCCTTCATGACTGGCCAAGTCTATCTCCAGACTTAAATCCAATCGAAAATCTTTGGGGAGAGTTGAAACAAAGTATTGGAAAGGTGATTCTTAAAAATAAGAATCAGTTATGGAATTCTGTTCAAAAAACTTGCTATGAAATACCAGTAGAAACCTGCAGGAAGTTTATTGCCAGCATGCTAAAAAGAGTCAACATAATAATTGATAATAAAGGTGGATATTCCGACTTTTAACGAAACTCAGCCAGTTTAGCAGAAAAAAACTTGATTTTGTTTTTTTGCTTATTTTAACTAAATGTACTTATTATTTTGCCCAATGTTTTGTGATTCATTGTTTTAGTATTTATTTTATTTCTAATGTTATAACAAAAGAAATTAATATTGTTTTTTCTTTTAATTTTAATAAATTTTCGACTATGAGCCTTTAAAAAAAATATATAGGGTGTACTTATTATTTTTACCGTATGCATATATATATATATGTATGTACTAACCGACCCGGCAAACGTTGCTTTGCCTTCAAATTTTATTTTTATTGGAAATGTTTCATGCCAATCGGTCTATTATAATAAGAAAGGCCATGGATATTTAATTTATGGTTTGTATGGGAGGTACCACACCCCATTGTCCAATCCCGCCCATATTTGCAGTAGCACTTAAGATATGTACACCAAACCGATGTACCAAATTTTGTTCAAATACCGTAAACAGGAGCAGAAATATTGGATATTTCATTTATGGTTTGTATGGGAGGTACCACGTCCCATTGTCCAATCCCGCCCATATTTGCAGTAACACTTAAGATATGTACACTAAACCTACGCACCAAATTTTGTTCAAATACCGTAAGCAGAAGCAGAAATAATTGATTTTTAATTTTTTGTTTGTATGGGAGGTACCACGCCCCTTTGTCCAATCGGACCGAATTGTAAATCTAAACCATCCCAGGCACCACTCAGACGTATATACAAAAATCTATGCAAAGCGGTCCAGTCGTTTAGGAGGAGTTCACTGACAACGCCCGTACAGTAGAATTATATATATAAAGATATCAGACTAAAAATGGGTTTACGGCATATTTGAGGCAAGTTGACAGGAAACATATAGGAATTTAAATATTATTTAAAAGTACAATTAAGTATGAAAGAAGTGAAAGAAAAAAACACGTAGCATGCGAGTATACAAAATTGGAAACAAATGTGGAAACACACATAGGTTTTGAACTCGTAAAATACTCCTCAGGATCGTTCCACAATTACACAAGAAGCGTTTCAAGGTTTTGTAAAGGGAATTCTTCTATAGGCTGTCAGAAGAAGCAAGAAATAAGGATAGGAGGAAACTTAGAGAGTTGTTTACGAGAAAAACATCGAGAATAGACACAAATACAGACCTTTTCAATCGGCTATTAATTTCTTCAGATCCTTTTATCGAAAGTTTGCGTCACACTCCCTTTCGAGTTCAAAGTTTGATAACAAAAGAAGTTCTTTCATTATTATCTGTTGATGCTTTCGAGGAAGAAGAATCTTTCAACGATGCATATGAAATTGACTAAATTAAAATCTCTATGTGTATTTATGTGCTTTATCTGTATTATTAATGTAATAAAGCCAAAACAAGAGTATAAAATAATTATTATTAAATATTTATTAAAAATATTAAAATTTTTTAATACTAAAAATGACTACATCCGACTCTTTACATAAAAACT
>JAHXMU010019486.1:0-14401 GCA_019455685.1 Philornis downsi
TACTCTTTTTGTTAACAGTGTTTTTAATAAACTTGATAAAACTTTCTTGTGCCTTCAATATCTTCCAAAATATTTAACTCCTAAAACAAAAGTTCAAACGTTTTTACTTTATTTATCAATGTTAAAAATAAAAATAAATCCTACGCATTCTTTAATGTTCTCTCCATAAATCTTCTAAGATGTTGTTTTTTGTTGTTCAACATCCCATTTGTGCATTTAATGATGTCTTCATCATACTTTTGCGTCTTAGGATTGTGTTCATGAAACGCTAAAAATTGTCAATAATTTTGATTAAAATAATTATAGAGCACATTGCAAACATTTTCAGTAATCTGTTGAATAAAAAGCTAATTTAGTCGGTAAGCAACGAAGCATACATTACTCTATGTGCTAATTGGGACAATTGGGAATAGGAATTGGGAATATACTCGTATATGGAAAAAGAGGAATCCATTGGTAATTACTTTAACAATTGTTGTTATGGTGTAATAATAACATTTCAATCAATGATTCCAACTTTTCAACGACTAATAGCCAATATTCAATTCTTTAACCTAAATACAGCCTGAAGGGACAATGTCAGAGAGTTAAGATTTTGATCTATGGCAAACTTTATAATATAGGATTTGATACTCACTTTGCATCTCTTATTATAATGAAATCACAATTGGAAAGGGGTTTCTACTATTCTCACTTATATTTACAGGGTCAAGTACAGTAACATGGTTCCTTTTTCCTGATTCCATTAAGGATCTAACCAAATGCGACAAATTAGGGTAATGAAATTTGTTGTTTAGATTCCTCCTAGAACGGAGTCTAAAGAAGTAAGAAATTTTTACAAAAATTAGTTTGTCTTATTAAAGTTATGCCGTCACAAAATGTGTTCTTAAGGTCCTTCCATCTGGCAAGTATTTCCTGGCAATACTGTCGGTCATCTGTGTTGTGATAGCTAAAATGAGAAGGCGACTAGTTTCAGTAACCTAAATGCATGCTAACACCGATAACTCCTAATCAAGTGGTAACATCTGTTATTGTTTTACATTAGCAGCCACAACAATATAATCGAAAACGGCAACCTACTAAGACTCTCAACCCCCAATGTTGACGATCACCTAACCGTTAGAAGGACCATAGTAGAATGATCGGACTTTGTACGTAGAAGGTGTCTCTCACCTTGACAAATGTAAAAGTAACACATAGGAGATATGATGGGCAGGACTAAGAGACTAAAACTGTGATATCTACCACAGATATCATTTAGGAAAGATAAAATTCGGATGTGTGTTTGTAGTGGGGAAGAATCTCGGGATTTTAACCACTTATGGACTGTATAGACGAAGTATGAGTTTATCAAGCTGATTTGATGTTATCAACATGATCTGACGGAATTCAAAGATATGTAATTACTCTGTGAGATTTTAATTCCAACATAGGAAGCTAAGATGTTATTAGTCCGATAATAGAAAAAATTTAATCTACGCACCAACACATCCAAAATCGGCCTCGCTGACCTCCTTCGCTAAGGCGTCTGAAATTGTAGTAAATGGAATCTGACGTCCGCATGAAGATATTCATAAAGCAAAATGTTTATCTCCTAATCATAACACAAGACACCAGACTGTAGTAACAGACGGATGCCATACTAATAGTGTCTTAAACCTGGGAGTGATTTGATGGAAGCGAAAAATCGCACTTAGACAACTTTTTTGGATTACACTGACTGAAAAGAAATCGTCAGTAAATGTGGACAACAATCTTAGCACTTTATACAAAAATCTTGCATTTTATACAAAAACGAAGATGTAGACAAGTCTACTGTCTAACGTGGAAACCGTTCAACATACTGTTGGATATAATTAAGAGGAAAACTGCAGTTAACACGACTGGCACCGTCTTTAACTTTAAAAAGCCATGTGCTATAGGCCTATGCTGATGATAAGGACATCATTTGGAGAAAAATGCGATATATTACTGCAGCTTTCTACAGCCCGAGTAGCAGTCAGAAAAATATTGGTAACTATAACTTTGGAGTGGAGGTTGAATTCATCTACCTGGACTTCCCCGTAATAAAACTAATGTTAACGTGGAGATAAGAAAAAGAGTACTGCCCGAACAATTAGGCAACTGTACCGGACATTAGTCCTACCTGCCTTGCTTAATCCTGTCTGCCTGCTATTTTATTAATAATGCTTCCTCACAACATGCGTTACAATTAGCTGCAGCGTTACCACGTATGCAGTATCCTTTCTTTCCAGATATTATGTGACATGTTACAGTTTTTCTTTGGTTCTTCACACCCATATTCCAATAGTTAGCTTTTAATGCATCACATTTTTAAGGAAGGAACATCATTCTTCCTGGGAAAAAGTTTGTATGATATAGTTTATTTGAATGATTATTGATTTGGGGCGTTTACATCTGTTTAAAGTTTGTTTACATCTGTCTTTCGTCCTGTTTATTGTAGTCCATACCCTAACGCAGGCAGACAGTTATCCAAGTTCATCTTCACACAATAAATCAAAAATAAAACTATGTCTACAACAATACAACCATGACTTCCGCCACTGATACATCATCATTCTACTGATTACCGATGTTCTTATCAATTGATTGCCTTATGGATTTCTTTGCGTTAACATTCAATTGTAGCCCGTAATGATTGTCATTGTATAATAAAGGTAGTTTAAAATGTTCTTCTTATTTCGGGACCAATTTGCCAAATTGAAAAACTACAACATAATATTATATTATAGAATATAACAAGAATTATTTTTCTTCTGCAGATACAAATTAGAAAATCAGAAGTTCGTTTCTTAAGTCTTTTATCGGTCATAGAACAAATTTGCAGGATGTTTATAATTGTATAAATGTATACATATCAATAAAGCTAAAACTCCAGAATTCCTTAGTTCCCCACCTTAGCGACAAACTTAAAATACTTCTCCATTGATCTATAGCTCACCATGTTGTAATCGCGGCAGAAAAAAAAACCTTTACACGCCTATATAAATCCTTTTCTAGCCATAAATCCTCTTAATGCTATAATTGTCAATTAAAACGAATATGAGGAAAAATTTTCATTCGTTCATTTCTTTTTTTTTTTTTTTGTGGCACAAATTAAAAGAAAATCGTACGTAAAGGGAATCAAATCAAAACGTTAAACCCTCCAAATGATCATGTTTTAAGTGGCCTTCTTAAAACACAGAGTGAGTGTAGTGCAGTGGCGCAGGCACAGGCACAGGCACAAAATAATCAGGTTGGCTGTGAAAAATGTGCCAGCGACGACGTGTTCATAAATATTGACAATTTATAAAGCGTTCGACAGCCAATTGACAGTTAATTGACAAGTGACAAAAATCAAAATCAAACATCGCACACACGCAAAAAACAACTACAACAAATTGCGCACGTGATGCCAAAACAACTGTCATTATGACATTCTTCTGCTTAAAGCCGGCACTTTACACGTTCTTTCCAAGCCAGCCAGCCAGCCAGCCAACCCACCATCCATCTAAAGGAACAGCTTCAGGTTAGCCAGCCAAAGGAGTTTATAGCATCCAAACGGTTCAAACTCTCCAACCAGATTGATCGGCATTTTTGGACGTATTTTTTCGCTTAACACTTGAAATCAACAAAAAAAAAGTTGAAAAAAAAAACGCAGAAAAAAACGTCGCTCCAACAAAATAGCAAGTTCTCTTTAAACAAGTTTAATCTTGTTAACCGTAGCCGCACAACTGGCCAAATGTTTATACTGGCGTATTGGCTGCTAGTGCGCCTGCAACACCATTTAACCGGCTGCTCTGTTTGCGATAGCTGCAAACCCAATAATTGTGTGTGAAGTTAGTAAATTTAATCGATTGCTCCTTTGGGCATTCGCTTTGGCGTTTTAGGTTCTTTTTTTGTGCTGTGGCGGCGTTTTGCAGTATTGTTTTTTTTATCGGAATCGATTATTATTAGCCAACTAAATGGTGAGAGAATATTTTTCTTAATTGGCTCAATTATTTGCGGTATCTGTGAGCGTATGAATGGTTGGAACGGTCGGTTGAATGGTTGGCCATTACTTGGTTGGTGGGTTTAGTTGGTGTGGATGATAATGACGACGGTGATGGTGATTCACGAAGGTGTGAGTTGGTGCATAACTTTTCATTGACCAATAGTTGAAATTTTCTAATGACTATGGAATGTTGAAGGCAAACAATGTTGGAGAGAATTGTTGGCATGAAAAGATGATGAGGTAAAAGTCAATAAAATAGATATGGTTATAATACAGTGTTTAGGTTGAAATAATAAGTTGAAGAAATTTTGGTACAATAGCAGTATTATGTTTGCTAAATGGCAGTAGAATTTAGGAATTTATTATAACTAATAATAACAGTGATTGGTGTAATGAAAAATTCTACAATGGCTGCTTTTGGTATGGATGATGTACACTTCACATAAGCATTACATGCTTATAAGTTTTTATATACTTATAAACTGATCATTTCAATCAAGAAGTGATTTGAAATAGACTTGTAAGGAAGTCCGAGACAAGTCATGAACATTACCGAGTTAACTGCTACCCCAAAAAGAGAAACAACTTAAAACATGTTTGCTTCGAAAATTTCTTCTAATCAAATTACTGGCGTGTACACTTGCATACACTACCGAAAAATAATTATTTTACAAAATGTTTTACAGAAATATAGTTATAGTTTCTAATTTTTATAATTTCATGTTTTATTTTTATTCTAGTAATTTTGTCATACTATAAATTGGCGAAGGTCCGGAATACGGCTTTCATATTAAGGAATGTCATCTGTGAAAAAACTTATGGAACATTCTCTTGTAAACACGACTTTATCGATTTGCCACTGATCACAATAAATTGATCTGCGCCCATTTAAGTGTCCTTTACTTGTATGAAAGTTTAAAAAACCCTATTTTTCACTGATCTTTTTTTATCACCTCCAAAGGGTATAGCATGCAAAATTTTAAAAACTCAAAGGCGTTCGATGCTATGTAGATTTTGGGAGTATTCTTAAAAAATGATTTATACACATATTCTGGCAAAATCCCTTCCGGTTTCATTATAGTAAATGAAACATAGCTAGAAGAAAATTATATATAAAAAGCTTGATTAAGATTGGACTACATTTTCTATTCCAATTGGAGAGAATTTGAGGAAAGTGTATAACAAGTACAGGGTGTCCGTCGAGAAAGTTATACTACTTTGTTTTTTGGACATTTCGGTAAACATTAGTCTTGACAGTTCATATTTGGCAGTCGTGAAGTAGAGACGTGGCAAATTTGTTATGGAAAAATATATTCGATAAATCAACGTGTTTTAATCATTAAAACATTTTATCAAAATCAATCATCGATTACTGTAACGATGAAAAAGTTACGTGAAATTTTTGGGAGAAACAACGTGAGGACATTTATCTGATATCATATTCCACACATAATTGCCAACATTAAATAAAATATTTATCAATATAAGATCCATTCTATTTCATTTAATCAAAAATTATAAACAAACAAAGTAGTATACCTTCCCGACGGACACCCTGTACGTGAGAAAAGGTGTTTAAATTACTAAGGCTTATATCCGGTATCTTTGTTCTTCAAATAAGATAGAACATGCGGTACTGATTCAAGAATTTAACAGTAATATATTAGAGTAAAATTCCATATGATCGAACATGTGTCCAATAAAGTGGGCTGCGATCTATATAGGAAAAGATAGATTTTCAATTATCACCTTAAAATAAGATATGGGTGATTTTATGATAGTACTTCGTCTCTGGACAAATTCTTGAATTAAACGCTGACAAAACTATCATGTTTTTTGTGCAACTTCATTAATTGAAGCACTACTGGCCACTTCTTTATGTAAATAAACCTTCGAAAGCTTCTAAATTCCACATACACATATTTTTCATTATCAATTTTGTAACAATTTGTGACTTCTTTCTCATGAGATTTGCAATAAATTTTTTGTAGCTCATGAGTTGTTGAACTATCATTTTCTAAATATAATTTAGACCAATAATTTTCAATGGAAGTTAATTATTATAACTTACTTTTAACTTGTTGCGAAAGTTACTGATTTTTAACAAATCGGCTTATTTGTATATGAGGTGGAGTGTCAATGCAGATCATTTTAATTCATTGTCCGGTATATCCTGAAAAATGTGAGTTAAATTCGATAATTTATATGAGAGTTACCAGAAAGGTTGGGGTTATCCGGCTGATTTTTTTACATTCTGCGGAGCATTAGGTTTTAATACAATTAACAAAAGTTTAATCTGCTGCACTCTAAAAATTAGGGTCTACAGAAGGAAAAATTTATTTCAATCGATCAATTTGTGTGGAAGATACCTGACTGGACATAGAAATGCAGTCATTTCTTTTCTCATAACTAAGTTTATCAAGTACAGGGGGTGTTCATAATTTGTCTAAATTCAATGCAACTGTTTAAAAGATATGAAGCTAAGAATATATGGATTAAATGAGTCATTTGTATGGCAGAAATCGGAAGGGATATGTTAAATTTTTGGATTTTTCCTCAATTTTTCGGGACATAAAGCAATACAATAGACAAGAACATAGGTGGATGTTGCCTACGAATTAAGAGTTACGGGGGAAAAATTAAATTTCGGAATATCAGACAATTCGTATGAGGGACTCCAATTCTTCATTCATTCCTAAACCAAAAAGTAGTAAACCCAGAATATGTGCCAAATTTAACTGAATTTAGTATAAGTGAATAAAACTTATGAAGCTCAGAATATTTGAGTCAAATCAGTTACTTCTATGGTATGATAGGTACCAGAAGTGTCACGGCTAACCGGTCGCTTTTTTATGTTCTACGAGAAGCAGGACAATGAACAACAATTTTTAGACTTCGTATTAGAAATTTGGAATTAGGTAACAATTTTAATATTGGAGAAGGAAGAGTGTAACAAAGCGATGCATTTTCATTCTTAGATTTTACTTCAGCAAACTCTTAATGTGTACCAAATTTGACTGAATAGAAGATCTAAACCTAAGAGTAAATTTGTGTGGGAGGAACCAGCAGGATTGATTATTTCAAATTTTACAGAACATTCTAGATCAATACGGTGGGTACAAATTCAGTTCGCTACAGTCTACGAATTAAGAGTTCCAAGGAAAAAATTGAATTTCGGAAAATCAGTTAATTTGTATTGAAGGTACTAAAGGTTGTGAACTGATATAGCCCATTGACAATCCCCTGCTATAGTCTAGCAAAGTATAAGGCTGTGCTCAATTTTAAGAAGTTTTATGAAGATTTACAAGGAGTTGTCGTAGAGTCTTGAAATTCGGCATAGAGCGTTTTATGACGAAGAGTAGTAAAAATATAAAGTTTCATTCAAATCGACCACGCCCATCGGCCACCGCCCATACAACTAAAAATGAAATTTTCGTATACATTTTTTTCTGTTAAGTAGAAATTCTTGTAACTTGGCATGGATCATCTGTACTACGAAAACAAAATTTTTGGAAAATTCCATCTAAATCGGCCACGCCCACCGCTCATACAACTCAAAATGAAATTTTCGTATAAATTTTATTCTGTTAGGTAGAAATTTTTGTAACTTGGCATGGATCATCTGTACTACGGAAACAAAAATTTTGGAAAATTTCATCCAAATGGGCCACGCCCATCGCCTATATTATGCACCATATACGTGTTTTGTCTTTATTTCTTTGCTTAATTTGTAGCGTAATTTCTTGTGACTTTTTTCATAAAATTTATAACTTTGTTCAGCAGTATAAAATATTATAAGGATTTTTTTCTATAAATCGCAATAATATACTCCCTTCCTTCATTTTATTGCAGTCAGAGCATGGAGGTCGCCGGAGCTAACCTTTTTTTCATCCAAGGAAAACTTAGAACACTGAAATTTCTAGGGCTTTTTTTTAAATTTAAATAGTTTCGAAACTATTTATGTTATCCAGTTGTCTTTTTTTCTTAAAGAATCACAAAATACCATATTTTTAGAACATCCTCACATAAAATAGATAAACGAACAACAAATATGCATATACAGGCCCTCAAGTTGCAATAAAATCTTAGCCCTTTTGCGCTTTACTTCTCCCAAGCATTTTTAAGTAATTATTTTGCGATAAAAAATTATTTTTTTCAAAAAAGCAATGATGAATTTCTCTTAACTAAACAATTCCGTACAAAATTGAATCATTACATTTTTAATATTTTACAGTCGAAAAATAGACTTTTTGCACTTAGAATCTCACTGTGTGCCGTACAAAATAATGTCGTCGTACAAAATAATATATATATTTAGCCTCATTCCATCGGGTGAAGTTATAGAACTGATTTAAAAAATATACTCGTTGATGAGCGAATCGAAGACGAACGTTTTCCGTGCTGCGGCCCTGAGAACTGTGTACACAGTATGTATCTGGATATGTACGAGGATCTCTGCAAGCAAAATATCGCCATCCAATTGGCATATGTAATGTGGTGGGTGAAACAAAGTTATACCTTTAGCCGTACACTACAACTGCCGAGCAGAAAGCTAGCAATTTGGACATAGATTGATAGCACACAAGAGACTGCCAATGTTATATCGAGAAAATAGCAAAACAACCAATATTATAGCTTATTCACGAATCAAATCAAATCAACACAAATGTAACTATTTCTCAAAACACCTACATATCTTGCGGTATTCAAAATGAATTCCTTCTATTAGAAATTCACAATAAAACCACAGAAATTAACATTCAAAACGGCTCACTCTTTACATATTTGTTTAAAGATCAATATGCTATGAAATTGGATTTATTAACACGACAATTAAATTCAGTTTCTACCTTTGGAATTTACAAATATTGCTATTTGTTACTTCAAATGTAACAAGTTTTCAATAAACATTTAATTTATTGATTTATTAACAACATAAGCAAACATTCCATTTAGTTTTTAAAAAAGCATTTCAAGCAAATCGATATCAATTGTTTAAGAAAAACATCTAAGACAAAATTCCACATTGATTTGTATTCAGTAAGCTTAAACTAAATAGAGTGATCATAAAAGTGTTCACAGCGAGTTGTTTCAAATGTGTAGATACACACACACACACATTTGTTAAGTGCTTAAAACGGAACAACGGACATTGGATTTTCCTCAAGAAATTAACTCATTTTCTGTCAAACACTAAGAAAACAGTAACTCCATTCATTTACAATTTCGAAATGTCATAATTAAAAACAAAATGATACTGGCATCGATACCAGCGAATTGTTTGTCAAAATCGCTGTTTGTTGAGTGTTGGAACCAAGGATTGACATGGATTTATTTGCACTGAGTAAATCGGAGTATCAGTTAATTATTGAACTTAAACGCATGCAGTCTTACCTGCAAATATATGAATAGGTAACATAACAATCTAAATACTATAATACTACGCCTTTTGGGAGTCCTTTATAAACAAGAGCGTCATTCGTTATTGTAATTTTCAATAATATTTGAGGGCATTTTTTCAAATCGAAGCTCGTAAATTAACGCTAGCGATAGAATATATAAAACTTAAACATCCAATAGACTTTTGTAGCAAAAAGTTCAGAAAAAGCAATAAATAAATATAGTTATTTATTTAAAATTAATATTAAATAAAAAAATAATTCTGGTTCTTTAATCGGTTTCAAGTAATTTTTCTATTAGCAAATATTTGTTATAGTTAATAGACTTTAAAAACCAGCAAAATCGATTATATTGGCAGTTTAGACAATCAAGCTAAGCAACTATTATTGACAGTTTGGACGTAAAACTATTTTGATATTCGCCAAAAAACCATCTTATGATTTGTCGAACATTGTCACAACTTTACCGTCTTATGATTCGTCGAACATTGTCTCAACTTCAAAGGTCTATAACCTCCCAAAATAATTGAGTATTTCTGTCGACTGTTATGAAAAATTTCACCTACAACACTTCCAATATGTTATAAATCTCACCTGAAGGGACGAAGTCATACAAACGATTGATTGTAAATGTCGCTACCAAGATGTTGAAAGAATTTTTTCCAGAATCACGTCGAAAGTCAATCTGCCCCTCTGTGTGTGGAATACAATTTAATCTGTCACATATCTGGGGGTGTAATGGCAGGATTGTAGCGAAATTTTTTTCAAGAAACTTCATTTTCTGTTGGGCTCCAAGGTCTCCTGACTTTACTATACCTATTTTTTTTGTTGTATAGTTATTGCAAACATGGAGTTTTTAAAACAATTCCAATACCAATAAATTTGTATGATTTAAAGCAACGCATTCGAATGATAATTGAGGCAATTCAAGCGGCGATGAAAAACGATGTCTTTTACCGAGTCATTTAAATTAAGTTAAAATAACTAAAAGGCATTAAAAAGACTTCATAAAAATGTATTATTTTTCAAATGAATAAAGAAATAATATTTAATAGGAATTTAAAAAAAAAAATTATTTTAAATTTCTTAATATAAGATCATTCACCAGCCACCCTGTATTATGCGATGTATCAAAAAAGCCATACCCAAAAAGAAACATTTAAAGCATTAAGTATATTTTGTTTTTTTTTATAATTCTTTAGGTCAATTTAGCTATGCCCTTCAATCTGCTTGGCTGGTTGAATAGCAGACACGAGAAGTGTTCTAAATTTTTATGAGCCTTTTTAAAACCAGGTTCGGTCGTATAGCCAGGGACTAAAAATTAGGCAGATTTATATCATTTCATTCAGTTCCATTAAAATGAAGTCAAAATTTACACACACCAAGCCCCTGATAAAATGAGATCTGGGAATGAAAATGAACTGCATTGCTTCGGTATTTTTTGTACCTCCCATAAAAATTTTCCGTTTTGAGAATAACCTAAGTTTAAATATTTAAAATGATTTGGGCTTTTGCTTATTTTATAATGCAGTATTTCTGTGCAATATTTGTTAAAAAATCAGGAAATATGAAAATTCTAATTTGGTCTTTTGGGCTGCTTTTCACTTGAGAGTTACCAAACCCCTTCATGGCTTCCGATCGCCGAGCAAGTATACCCTGGTAATGTCTCCGAACATGCGTCTGATGGTAGCTGAAGTCGGAAGAAAACCAATTTGAGCGACCTAAATTGTTACCACCAATGCGTGTTAAGAAAGCGGGTAACATCTGTTATTTAAACGCAACTGTTATACCAGCCTAAGAAATCACGTCCATTATCGACTATAGCGTAGGTTGCATAGCAAAGAACTGGAATAGCAGTATTACGATTAAAGAACAATAAATCTGTAAGTAATGATGGCCTACCAGCAGAGCTATTTAAGACGATGGCGATGGTTTTATTATCAGTATGCATCAGCTGCTGAAAACAATTTGGCTCAATGAATGCATGTCCTATGGTTGGGATTTAAGTGTTTATAGTGGTAGCAATCATTTACCCATTGCCTTTAGGGTTCTGTAGAGACAAAAGCCTATTCTATCAGAAATGATTGAACCTTATCAGTACGCCTTTAGACCTGGTAAATCCCCAACTTACTATATATTCACAAAACGTCCTGGGAAGGAAGCAAGAAAAATATACCGACAAGATATACCACCTTTCCGTCGACTATAAAGCTATCTTTAACATTCCCCCATGAAGCAGACACAATATGAGGCCGTGGTCTGGTTTGGTATTCCTACGAAACTTATACGTTTTTGATTTTGATGGCACTAACTGACACGAAATATGCTGCAAAAACAAGCAAAACTTTAGTCAGCCGTTACCCCAAACAAAGATTCAGACAGGGTAACAGTCTACCATGTGGCCTCTTCAAGCTACTGTTAATGGTGACTACGACGAAAACTACAGTTAAAACAACTGGCGTCATCTCTAACAAAAATTATACGCTACTTGCGTGTGCTGATGATATAGACGTCATTGACAAAATGCAGTCTTCTCAAGCATTGAGAAGGATTCAATTAAGATGGGTCTGGTGACAAACAAAGACAAAGCCAAGCTATTCCAACAAAGAACCTACTTTTTTGCTACACTACGCGACTTTTGACAAAAAATCTATATGAGCCCATCATCATTAGCAGGGAGTATCGGGGCTGTATGAACGTTGAGCTGAAACAGCTGTGTGCCGACATCGATTAGGTTAAACGCATCAAAATGCATCGAATACGTGGGATGCGTGATGTTTTGCGAATGGACTCAAACGCTTTAGCATGAAAATTCTTCGACTAAGAATAAAAAGGGCGGCGCAGAAAGGGGCGGGAATATGAAAAGTTACAGTGACGAACTGAAGAAATATCGCAAAGAGCCGAGGCTTTTGGGATTACCTTTTATTGCGACTTGTAAAAAATAAGGATATCAGTCCTAGTTGTCATTAAATAAATTAGTATTTTTTAAAAAGAATGTAATCCACCACAGCTCTACTTAAACATTTCACCAGTGCAAAAGTAAATGCAAATTCACATTTTCAGCTGGCTGAAAATTTTTGGTTTCGAAAATTTCAAATATTTCGACATTTGGAAAATATTGATAATTTGAATACTTTGATGATTTTTTAATGTTTTCATAACATTAAATATTTTACGTATTTTGAATGTTAGGGATGTTTTAGGTATAAAGAGTGATTTTTTTAATCGAAGTTTTTTTTTAAATCGAATAAAACACTCAAATTTGAATCATATATCAAAATTTTTTATTGGAATCGATAAATTGGTCTCTGCCATTTAATTTTTAAATTGGTCTTTGCCATTTGATGTTAATGTTGTCCGCGGCTCCGTCCCAAAATGCCCACTCAGAAGGTCCCATTCTTCATCATTTTTTCGAGCATTTCGGCCAGTATCCAACGAATAACAAGAGTTATGTTATCCTGTAAGGCTTCAATAGTGTTCGGCTTGTCCACATAGACTAACGACTTGACATAATCCCACGAGAAATAATCAAGAGGCATTAAATCGCAAGATCTTGGGGGCCAACTCACAGTGCCAAATCGAGAGATAAGCTGCTCACCAAATTCATCCCTTAACATACCCATTGTTTCATGAGCAGTATGGCATTTTGCATCGTCCTGATGAAACCACATGTCAACCAAGTTCAACTCATCCAATTGGGGTAAAACAAAATCGCGTTTCATGGCTCGATATCGTTCGCCATTGGCGGTAACGTTTCTCCCACGGTCGTCTTTGAAGAAAAATGAACCGATGATGTCACCAGCCTATAAACCACACCAGACTGCCGTTTTTTCGGGATGCATCAGTAATTCATGCATGGCATGTGGGTGTTCATCACTCCAGATGCGGCAGTTTTGCTTGTTTACATATCCGTTCAGCAAGAAATGAGCCTCATCGCTGAACCCAATTTGTCGATAAAATAGTGGATTTTCATTGAGCTTTCTTTGTAAGGCCCACTCACCAAAAATTAAACGTTGTGGTAGGTAATTCGGCTTCGATTCTTGTATAGGCTTTCAAACCCAAATCGACATGTAAAATTTTGCTTATAGTTGAGTAATACATGACCAATCGCTGAGAAAGGCGACGAATTAACATTTCGCGATCGTCATTAACACTGGTGGCTACGGCTGCAATATTTTCTTCGGTATGCACTCTACGCATGCGAGTCGTTGGTTTTATGTCCAACAAAGTAAATTTGGTGCGAAATTTATAGATAACAGCACGAATTGTTGATTCTGCAGGGCGATTATGACGACCATAAAATGGTCGTATCAAACGATGCACATTTGTCACAGAGCACAAATTTTGATAATAAATTTCAACGATTTCCAATCGTTGCTCGTTTGTTAGTCTTTCCTTGATGAAATGGTAAAATATACTGTACACTTTTCACTATGACAGATGACGTTTGGACGCCATTATCAACCAGTGCTGCCAACCTGAATAACTTAAATCTTAAAAAATCACTCTATATAGACTTTGTATATTTTGATAATTTTAGCAGTTTGAATATTATGAATATATTGCAAATTTGTTAACATTTTTATATTTGCAACCAGGGGATTTGTTTCTCTGAAGTCCTACGGTTTCCTTGTTTATTTTATAGTCTCCCATAGCACGCAGTTTGTTTTACAAAATCTGTCATTTTAGACATCTTAATTTCAAATTCATTAATGTTTTAATTTTTTTTAGTTTGGTTTGTCCTTCTTTGATCCCTGCAAAATGCCGCTCTTAGCTATTTCTATATTTGTAGTTTCTTTCTTAAATCCCTGTCGGAATTGTCATAAACCTTTTACATTTTGTTCTACAAATGTTTAAATTCCAGTTTCGTTTCATAGTAATAATTTCGTAATTGTCCATTCAAACTTAATGGAAACTACACGGTGAGCTGTGTTTCTTCACCTCAGCAAAGAATGTTGACAGAGTCACAGATAATGAATGAAGCTGGAGCAGATGTTGAGATTTCGTT
>JAHXMU010019499.1:0-15581 GCA_019455685.1 Philornis downsi
ATAGTGTTATTTGCTTACTAATTTAAGCAAATAATAAATACCTAAGTAAAATATCATAAACATACTCATAATTATATTACCAAGCCGCTAAACATGAACTGAATTTCAACATCTCTGTTGGGAGATAATCATTATTGTCATCATCAATTTTTATTTAAATAAATATTAACAAAACTCATTATAATATGGCTGGTATGTAAGGATGCATGTGCATATGTAAATAAGTCTATTTGTGTGAAGCAAATACAAACAAATACATTTGTTGTACACAGATGCATGTTTGCTTACATGCATGAAACATAGGAAAAGTGAAGTAATTTTGTTTACATTTAGCAGGCATAACTTTGAAGGCGATCTGTGCACATTATGGGAAATCAGGTATATTGTTTTAAGTATTCAGTTAATATTTAACTGATTTCTACCCAAGACCAAAATTAACTATCATTGATGGCATTTGAAATGAAAACAAAATCGTAGTAAGGAAAATGTACTAAAAATACTATAAGCACACCAAAGTATTGGTTATGATCCCATCCATATTATTTCGCAATAAACTTTTATTTTTTAATTAGGAACAACAACATAACAGACTGAATTTTGTCAAAGTATGAGAGCGCTGTCATTAGCCATTTGGTTGCTACAACGGTGTAAAGTTGGTAATCCTTAGAGCGCCTACATCTGTAATATGAAGAAAAACAAATTTTTGGTTAATTAGCATTATTACATTTAAAATATTAATGTTTGTGGGAAATAAAAGAAAAGACATGAATTTTATATGGCGCAAACACCACAACGTAATTTTTTTTTTAATTTATACTATCATCAATACAAAGTAAAAAATTATTAGCATAGTTTCAGATTTTACATATAGTACTGCTGCAAGAAAAAATCGAATATTATGGTTAAAAGAAATCTATATATAAACATATTTGTTTACAATTTTTCAATTTTAATTTTAATTTTATTCATTCAATACTTTGTTATACAGAAAATGTATATAAAAATAGTTAGTGAAGTCAAATCGTACCCGAGAACCTTGCAACCAGTTAGTCTTTTAAGCAACATTGGAAAATTGTATGAAAAGGTAATACACACGCGTGTCGACGATTACACACGTAACAACAATGTTATCCCCAAAGAACAATTTGGGTTTAAACGCAAACACAGCACCATACACCAAATAAGTCGTATCAAGAACAAAATTTTAAAGAATAAACGAAATAGAAAATTTACGGGAATTATTCTCCTCGATATTGAAAAAGCGTTCGATACAGTATGGCACAGTGGTATCATCTACAAGTTACTTAAAGCAAAGTACCCAAAATATATATACAATATAAACTTATGAAATTACGCGGTATTTATAAACAAATGGAAATCAACGCCGAGATCAATTCCAGCCGGATTACCTCAGGGTTCAGCGCTTATGTACTCGATATATACTCGATTATGTACTCGATATATATCGCCGATTTTAAACCCCCAAAACTCATAGATACTGCGTACTACGCAGACGACACAGCGCTGATTACATCCTGCAAACTAACCAGCGCTTTACTAAAAAAGATGGAGAGAAGTTTAGCTGTTTGTAATAAATTCTTCAAAAAATGGAAATTTAAAATAAATAATGGAAAAACTCAGGCGATTATTTTTCCATTTAATAAATCACCTAAGCGAATACTAACACGCCAAATTATTTGCAAAAACGACTTTAGACAAGAAGTTGAATTTCCGTCAACATATTGATCAAGTGTGTAATAAAGCTGCTACATCCTTAAGAACACTATGGCCGTTCCTAAACAAAAGATCACCTATAAGCCGAACAAACAGAAAACTATTATTCAAATGTGTCATTAGACCAATCCTGTCATACACTTCGCAGGTATTCGCGGGCAGAAGATGCAAATTATCCAGAATAAATGCCTTAAAATAATATACAAACAGAATTAGCGGTTATCAACCAGATTATTACATCTTGAAACAGGTTTCGAAATGTTTACACATTTTATTAATAGATTGAATAATAATCATTTCAATAAAGTTGCAAATTCTACTTATGCAATCATGAGAGAATGCGAAGATCTACGAAATGCCATCTGAAATTTATCAAATTAAAAATGTTTGTCTTACAAGAGGTTATCATACTAAAAACACTAATTTTTTTATAAATACTTGAAAAGCCATTTTCATTAATTATAATTATATAAAGGTTTTTCCCCTTTTCCTTTCCCATTGTTGTCATAAATTTACTAACAGATTTTATAAAATGATAAGTGCTTTTTGCTGTAAAAATCGTACGATTTTATATTTGTTTACAAGTTAAGGAAAAAGGTAGGGAAAACCTTTGTTTTTGTTAAAAAAAAATTTAAAAAAAAAAACAATCACTTTTTTCATTTTCTATTAGAATATTCAAAAGTAATCATCAGTACAATTTTTTTATTAAATCAATATTAGAAGATTTACATTTGCCTTCAAATCTTTGTGTTATATCTTTTAAAAACTCATTAACTAATTTGTGTCTGAACTTTGATCGCAATCGATTCGTTGAGTATTTTCTGTTTAGGTTATAAATACATTTTAAGCTTTTGTTTTGCACAATTTGAAGCTTTTTCATATGACAGTTCACCAATTTTGGTGACCAAATTTGATATCCATATGATAATATAGGTCGAATGCACATTTTACAAATCATCAATTTATTTTTATAGTTTGGTTTCGATTTCTTACTTATTAATAGACACAGTGCTCTTCTGCATTTAATAGCTTTGTCGCAAGCTTGGGCAATGTGTGCTGTAAATGTTAGTTTTTTGTCAAATATAACACCTAAATATTTTACTGAATCTTCCAAACTTATGTCAGCTCGTTGTACAGATAAACTGGTACTAGGTTTTCTTTTAGGCGATTTGTTGTTTAGGAAAATGATAGCTTTTGCTTTCGTGGAGTTAATTTTTCGAAATATTTTTGGGATACCATAACCAGGAAAGCCAGGAAATTATTCAACTTTGCCTGCAAATCTAAGCTAAATTACCTATTATTATTTATGGAAATTATCTCGATGGACATTGACAAACTATATGGTAATATGTTCTATAATTCAACGGAAACAAGTGATTACTTAAAAAGTATGTATTAAAATGATATGAAAAAAGTAAAAACACACTCTAAACCAATATCTGCAGCCAATTCAACTAAATAGCAATACAAACATATATAGTAAACAAAAAAACAATTTGCGTTCGAATATCCGTTTTCCTTAATTTAATTCACTTACAGCTTATTTGATTTAGCATGCGAAATATGAGTAAAAATATGATTTTTAAAAGTGACTCAAATTCCTTATTGACAATTGATGAAATAGTCGCCCGCTTTTGCCCGTCTGTTTATTGGATTTATTATGGAAAACTTTTTTCGGAGCGGACTTGCAACAGCTAATTAAATCGGTGTACGAGTATGTTAAGATCAAGATTTTCATTTAGCAATTTTCGTTTAGTTTGAAATGGTTCAACAAAATTTTAGTCTGTCTTCACTGAAAACTATTTGTATTCAGCAAAAGCATATTAGCCTCGCAGAAACCTTAAACACATTGGTTTAATGTAGAATTGACCAGATATATACTCGTAAATGGTACATTACGACCTTATATTCCTGAGCATTTTCCAAAATTTGTCAGAGTGTAAATATCTCCACAGGTCTGAAATAGCACCATATTCGGTCTTTCACATGCCAAATTCTTCAAGACCTTATATGAGTGGTGTAAAAGGCAGATTTCATTATGTAGGTATAAGTGAATATACGTGGACTTTCTAGTTTATAAGACATAACAAGTTTAGATTCAAATTATCGGGCACGCATGATTTTCTTTTAGCCGTATTCGAGCTGTTGTGTGCTCACTACTGTGTGCCCATCGACAGCGATATCCAAGCTATCGTGTGCTCACTGCTGTGTGTTAATCGGCGCAGATGTTTCCTTGTTGTTTAACAAAATTTTTGTTAAAAAAGTTCATCATTTCATTTTATTTTAAGTTCCATAACACAACAAGTTTAGATTCAAATCATCGAGCACGCATGAAAAATCAGCCATATCTGAGCTGTGCTCACTGCTGTGTGTTCATCGACAGCAGTAACTTATATGATATTGTTATTCAGAATGGTTCAATTAGTTTAATATATCAAATTTAATACCTACATATATATATCAATCAATTTTGTTAAGCGAATAGAGCCTGACTTTTTTAAATTTATCATTTTTCGAATGAACACTGTTTTCTTAAATCGAATTGCAGTTTTATCCACAATAACTTTTATCAGTCGTATTTAAATTGTCTAATAAATCAGGCAGCAGGATTATGTCAAAGTATGAGAACAATCGGAGACTGACCGTGACGCCATGGTTAGTACAAACGACTATCGTTCGCATAATCGCAGGTTCAACGCAGCATAAAGACACCTATCATTGCTCGAGAGGCGGTCACCTCAACGTGTCTGGTGAACAATTCTAATAGTTGAGCAATCGATAAGTCTGGTAAATGCTTCCCAAACGGTGATGCTCGAAATCGTCGTTAAACTGTAGGTCTCAATTGAGTTAGTGTAAAAATAGAATGTGCGTACGCTCACTGCGTGTAAGAAGCTTTTGCTTATTTCCTTCATGGGATTTAAAGGAAATTGTTTTTCTTTTTAACATACTGATTGATTGATTGAACAGTTCTGTGAGTGGATTCTTGATTACTATTCTTAAGAAATCATCTATTTACTGGTTTTAAAACCGCCGGTCCGGCAAAACTATCAGCTGTTAAATACCTGCCATCTGAAGTGTTGTTTATTTAGTGAAAGGTTTGCCATTTACGAAAATTTATCGCTTTAAACCCGAAGAATACGTAAAATTGGTTATAATTTATTGCCAAAGTGGAGACTAAAGTGTGGGCTTTCATTCGAATAAAATTTTCTTTGGCGGTAAAGCTCATATCTTAATTGGTGGTTATGTCAACAAGTAAAATTGTCGCAAATGGGCCTAGGAGAACCCAGAAGTGATTGTGGAAAAACAATTTCATCCGGAAAAAGTGACTGCTTAGTGCGCATTATGGTCTGCAGCTATCAAATGGATCCACTACTGTATCCAATTTAGAGGCGGTCATTTAAATATCATTGTATTTTGTCCATAATAAATCCAAGCATTATAATGAAATGAAAGCTTCTTCGAAATCATAGCTTTATGTATGTTTTATTTAACTTCAGTTTTGAAGCCGAAATTAGATGGTTGACTATACTAGGAGACCGTCCGCGGCCTACGCATGCACATGATGATGGATTCGAGCTTCGATGAAACCACCTATCATAATTTAAATGGCGGTTAACCCCCATGATTCTGACGAATCCTGCGAATGGTCGAATAATCGACAAGACTAATAAATTCTACGTCAGGAAACGTTGTCAAAATGAAGACCACATTCTGATAGTTTAAATGCTTGTAAGCTCACTGCATGGGAGAAGCTCATTCATGAGACTCAAGCAAGTTGTTTTGTTTTTCTATTAAATGCGGTACCAGTTAGCATATTGCTTTTGGTCTAGAACTGTTCGTCTTTTGTTAGATGCAGTTGTAACTATAGTTATAACGTATGGCAGATGTGGATCTGGCCGCGTGTTTTACTTGGTTTTGTTTTTAAATGTATGATAATTATTAATCACAATATAAATTTTCAAAGTACTGCTTTATTTAGTGGTAATTAGGAAACTAATTCCGCTTTTCCTGGCGGATGTAGATCTGCGGGAAAACAAAAAAATCGTTTATCATCCTATGTGTCTATCACGATACACCGCCATATCAAGATACACCATCCAATTACCCTTTTAATATTTATAAATTCCACTTCTTTTACATGAAAAAATCGTCTGCAGGCTGTATTTTAACTTTATTTTCTCAGATGTTTCTTTACTGCTGAACAAAAATCTTGTTATAAAAGTTCATCATTCATTTTCATTCTAACTTTAAACATTTAAAGTTCCATTGTTGTTTTTTTTATATCGCCATTTGAAAGTAAAGCGATTTGTTTTCATTCTTCCGTTTTACGCAATTTATTTTTTATTTCTACCATGAATTATTTCTCTGTATCCAGTGACTATCAGCAATATTCCTGACAAAGTGTTTAATTCTCAATTTAGTTAGATGTGTAACGCAGGACTCTAACTTTGTTATGCAGCTCTCCAGACTTTTTATTACATTCCGACGGAAGATGAGATGAGGATTCTTCCAACTAACAGTTGAAATCCTTAACAATCCTTTACATAATGTAAAGGATGCATGTACGTGTGTGCACAAGGAGAGTGTGCTGGACGAACGTTAGCATAGCAGATGTGTTAGTTATTGTCTGATTACAGACTTAATTAATTGGCATGAAAGTGAACAGCAAAAAGTTACTAAGCCAACAAAGCCATTAAAAAGAAGAAGATTGGCTGGCTTTATACTACTAAACGTAACGATATAAAAAGGAAGAAAGTGAAATGAATGAAGAGAAAGAGAAAAATTAATCACTTTTGTATTTATGTTTCCTAAGCAATCACTGTGAAATATAAAAGCGCTATACAAGTCTGTCGAGTTGTCGTTGTCCCCAGCATGAGAGTAGAGATTGCGAAAGGAATAAAAAAAAGTATGAAAACTTACAGTTTGTACAGCTGTTTATTCTTGGCAAAAAGATGTACTTTTTTGATGAATGCAAATGTGTAACAAAAGCGTAGACTGCGTCTCCAATTCATAGCTAGAGATTTTAACAGTGTTTCAGTGCTGTTTCGTCCAATTGAATTTTGGATTGCCCTTTACCACGTTGCCCACCAAATTGTTTATTGAGAACATTTTATGATGGAGCATTTGGGTTCATCAGTATAACAAAATCAAGCTGAAGTAATCGTTTTATTTTGATACCTTGATCATGTCTGTATGAGATACATATGGATCACGGTTCCTACAAATCCAACTCTCATTTAACGATGATGGGTCTGTATTTCATAGCACCAGCTTTTGACAGTGCTTCAAATGCCTGTTTCTTCCAACTGAAGTTAGGTTTGCCCTTTATTGCGTTACACATCAAATCCTTTTTGGAGAATTTTTTATGCTGAGACATTTGAGTCCATGCGAATAACAAGATCAAGCTGAAGCAATCGCTGTATTATGATCAGCACGATCCATCCGTATAACAAGACTAAGCTAAAGTAATCGCTGTGTTTTGATCATGTCGAACATGTCTGTATAAGATGAAAATAGATCATGCTTCCTACAATGTTAACCCTCATTTAACTATCATGCTTCTGTAATTCATAGCACCAGCTTTTGATAGTGCTTCAAATAACTGTTTCTTCCAACTGAAGTTAGGTTTTCCCTTTACTGCGCTACGCATCAAATTCTTTTTGGAGAATTTTTTATGCTGAGGCATTTGAGTCCATGCGAATAACAAGATCAAGCTGAAGCAATCGCTGTATTTTGATCAGCTCGATTCATCGGTATAACAAGACCAAGCTAAAGTAATCGCTGTGTTTTGATCGCGTCGATCATGTCTGTATAAGATGAAAATAGATCATGGCTTCTACAAAGCCAACTCTATTTTAACGATGATGAGTCTGTAATTCACAGCATCAGATTTTGATAGTGCTTTAAATAACTGCTTAGCCCAACTGAATTTTGAATTGTTCTTACTACGTTGCCCGTTAAATTCTTTTTTAAAAATTCTTAATGTGAGGAATTTGGGTCCATCCGTATAACAAGATCAAGCCGAAGTAATTACTGTATTTTAATCATGACGATCATATCCGTTCCATCCGTGTAACAAGGCCAAGCTGAAATAATCGCTGTATTTTGATCACATCGATCATGTCTGTATAAGGTGCACACAGATAATGGTTCCCAGAACGGCAACTCCCCTTTAACGATGATGGGTTCATAAGTCATGGTTCATAAGTTTTAAAATTTCCAGGATCGATGCATCTTTCGTGTCACAGATCAGGTAGGTCTGATATCTAATGATGCCTTTTTATTGTATGTTAATTCAGTTCAATAATTAATAAAAACCACGCCTCTTCTATCTCCCACACACTTTTGCATTAGTGTAAAAAAGGCATAAGTATTAATTAAGTGAAGGTATATGAAATCCAGTTTACCTGAGAAAAATATTTTTCAGTAACTGCAACCATAGTTAGCACAATTAGAACCTTTCATTCCACGGCGGCCAACTACCAACGTTATTGCTTGTGAATGAATACAAAAAGCAGTATTTTGAAGAAAATATATATATCTGTGGTCACAACCCGTAACAGAGTAACTCGAGTTAGGACACAATTGAGTTATTAGCACCATCGTATTCAGCGTATCTAAATTTATTTGCTCTAAATTTTTCATGTTTGTATCTCTTCTAGGAAGGCAATTAATCCTAAAAAACCTAATAGCTTAAGTTCTTTTTCTAAATGACTGTTTTGGCATAACTGCCTAAGTCAATTTAGGATTACAACAAATATAAACATTATTTTTTCATCATTGCCTAAATCAACTTAAGTCGTTAATCCAAAAAAAATAAAGAAACAATTTTATTTTCCTAACTTGAGTTAAGCTCTTATTCCGAATTACAATTTCGTTTTTTAATAAACATAAATTGAGTTAAGGTCTTTCTCCAAACAAAAAAAAAATTTATTTAATCTGGAATAATAACTTAACTCAACTTGAACTTTTTGACTTTCTTTCGTTCAACAATTCACAAGAGCCTAAGTTTTTTTTCGATAATATCTTTTGACTGCGAGAATAAACAACTATTTTTTGTTAACAACTAAGTAAAGAAATTCGTTTCCTTGGAATCTGTAGCAAATTTTTCAAAAAAACACCTTCTCCTTATTTTCAGTGAAGATTCAAAACTTTAAACACCTGTACTGAAAATATTGAAAAACAGACTTAGGCTGTTATGGGTTGTGACCACAGATATAAAAAATAGTTTTCCGTTTAAGGAACTTATGTTTAGTTTTTGACATTTGTCCTATTTGACAGAGTACGAACGTAAGAATATATGGATTAAACCGCTCTTTTGTGTAGAAGGTATCAAAGACTTGTGCTACTCTTACTCTGCTCCTATATTGTTAAGCAAGAAAAACAGCAACGAAGGGCAAAACCAAAAGTTGACCCATCGCACTACGTATGAATTACAGAAGAAACTTCAACTATTGGAATATCGAACAATATGTTTGGGAGGTAACTTAAAGAGTGTGGCAATACTGTTTCATTCTGATGCTAAGAGTATATCGACTAAATCTTTCTTCCTTATGTGTGAAAGAAACCAGAGATTTGCGACAATTGGTAAAAAAGGTACTCGGAATTTTTCTTCGCTTCCTTATATTAGGTTATTTTAAATTTGTCTCGGCATGCAATAATAAAGTTCCTTTAAATTAGTTGGATGCACTTGCTTGCTTACTAAAGTTATCAATGAGAAAAAACACGTTGGTTGTCCGAGATTGATACGTCTTTTTCTACCATATTCATAAAGAAATGGCAAAAGCATACATATAAACTTTTGATTGGATGCAAGTACATATTTCGAGTGCAAGAAATTACATACTACGATGAGTCTAACTATTTGTAGTTTTTTTTTTATCTATAAAAATCGAAACCATTATAAGAATTTTAGTCAGGTCAACTAACTTACATATAATTTCACTCAATATCTTTCTGTTAATACTCTGAATTAAAGATAAATGACAGAAGCAAAATTGTATCCTTCAGAAGTTCTTTGTTTGAAGAATGTATTGGATGCGCAACTAAGCTCTCGCTGTTTTTTTTACAAAAATGCAACTTTATTATGAAAACATGTTTGCAAATGATCCATTGAACGTATTTCCCATCGCTAGCTACTACTTTTTTCCATCTTTCGGGCATAATTCTGGCATAGAATTCCGCCACGATAAAACTGTTCATCTTTTGAGGCTATCCATGAATCTAGCCATTCCTTGATATCGTCATATGAGTGGAACTGCTGGTCAGTCAGACCGTGAGCCATTGAACGAAACAAGTGATAATAGGACACCGCAATAGCTGGAGAATAGGGCAGTTGGGGTAAGACATCCCACTTCAGCCCACTCATCACAATACGATAAAGAAAACCTTCTTTTTTGTCACTGAAGCAGTTGTTCACAGGCGTAAAAATGTCGCTCAACATCCCTTGTCTTCAACTTATAGGGAAACCAAGTTCCTTGCTTTTGAATCATTCCCAATGCATGCAATCGCTTGGAAATGACGTGATGGGTAACTCTTATTATGATGCAAGCTCCAGCTGTGGTTAATACGGATCACCATCAAGCAATGTTGCCAATTCCGCGTCTTCGAAGGTTTTTGGTCTTCCTTCATGCGAACTGGGAGTTCAACATCAAAATTACCGTCATTAAAGCGATGGAACCAATCTCGACACGTTGTTTCACTTAAAGCGGTATCTCTGTAAACGTATTTAAGCTCTCGATGAGTTTCAGTTGCCGTTTTCTTCGATTGAAAGAAGAAAATCACTTCCTTCCCGCATATGACGATTATTTGACACAAAATCACACAACCAAAGGAATATGACGTCAAAAGAAAATCGATTTTTTTGTCGAGACGGTATGTTAACCATATTCCTAAGCTTGGCTCATGACGTTTAGGTTCATCGAGCACTTCAGGATTGACTAGCACTTACAGCTGGCGTCATTTATTGGCAAACAGCGGGAGTTTAGTTGCGCACTTAATAGTTTTTTTTTATCTATTTGCATTTGGTTCTATATTATAATGAAATATGCAATCGAAACCAGTATACGAATTTCAGTCAGGTGAAGTAACTTACGAGTACATATACTTTCATTCAACGTCTTTTTGACGGCGCTCTGAACTAAAGGTAATTAACAGAAGCAAAATTTTATCTTTCGGGAGTCCCTCGTTTTGTAAATGTAGAAGAATCAGTTATTGATAAATCAGCCAATTTGTACACGTGATACTCTAAAGAGGCGTGGCAGTGTAATTGGTTTTCATTCGCAGTGCTAAATACCTGATGCGAGTTTAATTATACTGAATATTATGCAGTTGATTGAAAAGCACCAATTTACGAATCTGTAATTTAAATGAGATAATTTGTATGGGAGGTACCAAAGTGGGGGTGGTCATTCTTAGTCTTACATTGCAATATAATTGACGAGAATTTAAATGATTTCAGTTTTCGAATTAAAGGTTATAATGCAAAATCAAATTTCCCTAAATTGAACAATTTGCATGCGAAGCACCAGAATGACCATGATTATGTCGCTAATTTTCATATTCAGAATGTGGATTACCAAATGTACAATATGTGGCAAATTTAGTCGAATTTGGTGCAACCGATTGGAATATGTAGTTGTAAGAACGCATGGGTTAAATCGGTCATTTTCATGGGAGGTACCAGAATTGGCGTGGTTAATTGACCGATTATTTTCCTATATTATTTTGGGAATTGTAAAAAAATGTAAAGAATAAAAAGCAAGATTACTACAACTGACTAATTAAAATTTACAGGGTATTGAAAGAATTTAAAAAAATCGTTCAATTTGTATGGAAAGTATGTACCTGAATAAATACCGCAACATGCTCAGTTTTTATTCTGAGACCACAGCTTGGCTAACGTGCGCCAATTTTGATAACATTTCATGCAGCAGGGTCATTTGGGGAGCACCAGAAGAGGTGGGCTTAAACGCTAGGTTTTTTGAATTTTAACAGGAAATATAAAATAATAAAAGTTTAAAAAACTTTGGGTGGCTGCATGGTATGAATGAGAAGTTGCAGGAGGGAAACTGAATTTCGGTACATCGGTTGAAAAAATCATGAAACACATTTTGGCCTGTCCTTACAATAAATGCACCGAAATAGGCCAAGAGCGGCGTTTCACACATATAAGATAAACACAAAATTTCACCAAAGTACATTGAGAGTTTACATATCTTCAAAGGATAATACAAAAAATTTTTAATTTTTAAATACAGATATAATAATTTTATTACCGTTGTTGTGGCTAAATTTAAATTGTGGTTTCTGTCACATTCAAATCGCATCTACCTCCTAAAGTGGAAACTTAATGTAATTTTCAAAATCTTTAGGTTTTTATTTCGTTTTATTGCTAATCTTCTTTACACATCCTCTTTTGACTTTTAGTCATGCTTATCATATGCAGAGGTATTTCAAACCGCTACCATCTTTCCAATAATCACACACAGATACAGTCGCGGAACAGTCGGTGTGAAATAAGGAGTTGGAAGGCCATGTTTGGCGCAACAAAGGCAAATAGTGGGAAATAACATAAAGCTCTGTATTGAGATATTTTCAGTTGCTGTAAAACCATATTAATGTTGATTCCCTTGGGTTTGTATTTGCATATTCCGAAACGCAATCGTAAATGATGGGTGGTTGCAAAATAATATGGTTTTATGTATGGACGGAATGCTATTGGTAGTGTGGAAAACAGCAAGAAACAGACTTAAGGACAACTAAAAGGTTATGCAAAATTGAAAAAGCCGCGTGAGGTAAAAGCTCAGCTTATCATCATAAATGCTTAGAGTAAATTTTGCAGATATGAGGAAACAGTTCTTGTCGTAGACAATTTTCGAAGTACACATAATGAGAAAGGGCTTCTCCTATTTTATTTTTTATAACAGGAATTTTTGGCAGTTTCTACGAGGTAACCACATTACAGCTCTCAGAATATTCTGTGAAAAAACGGCAAAATATCAAAAAATGTATATTAATAATTTAGGAATCATTTATGGCAGTTGGAAATAAAGATAGGATTAGAAGTTCAATTCAGTTGTTTAATGAACAAAATGACAATTAAATTGCAGATTAACATTAAATATTTGAAGAAAAAAATTCGGATTTTACTTTGAGCAAAAAATTGACAGTACTTTCTTGTCGATCCAATAAAAATTGTCTGTTTATCTACCAACACCAACGGCTACCAATAATTTCCTTTATGTCTCACCATGGTTGTTTGACTATAAATACCGGACTATCCATTGTTCTATGTTCTTAAAATCATCATCGTATTTGCAGAGCTTTGAATCGGCTCCCTCTGCATCTACGAAATTTTGCTTATTCAAATCAAGTTTTCTACACAAATTACCTTAAGCGTAGTCTGTAGTCTACTTACATTAGTCATACATTAGTGATGTAGTCTATTTTACATTATGAGGTCAATATCGGCACTTGCGTTTCCTTTTTTTTTTTGTTATTTTACTTTATGATCTCAATATTGTATTAGAGAATTTTATACAGGGTTTCCATCGGGAGTAGTATACCTTACTTTGATTTGCCGCCATTTTGGCAAATATTAGTCTTGACAGTTCATATTTGGCAGTCATGAAGTAGAGACGTGGCGAATTTATTATGAAAAAATGTTCGATAAACAAACGTGTTTTAATGGTTAAAACATTTTATCAAAATCAATCATCGATGACTGTGACGATGAGAAAGTTACGTGAAATTTTTAGGAGAAGCACCGTGCCAACAAGAAGCACTATTTATCGTGTAGTTAATGATTTCGAAGATAGCGGATCTATAGCCGATAACATCGTCGAGCATGGACCACAACGTACTGACAGATCGGCTGAAAACATTACAGCTGCTCAAGAAAGCGTTCAAAACAATTCATCAACCTCAATTCGACGCCGTGCTCAGGAGCTTGGTCTTCAAAGAACAACTTTGGCCACAATTTTGCACAAGGATTTGCATTTGTTTACATTTAAGATTCAGTTAACATAAGAGATTCTTCCACAAAGCTATTTACGCCACCGTACATATGCCAATAATATGTTACAGTTCGCCCTTGACAACCCCGATTTTCATAAAACAATCATAATGAGTGACGAGGCACATTTTCATTTGAATAGATATGTGAATAAACTGATTCGATTCTGGGCAATGCAAAACCCTCAAATTATTCATCAGTCACCTTTGCATCCATTAAAAGTGAGAGTTTGGTGTGCAGTTTGGTTGGAGGAATCATTGAAACTGAAAACGGCGAAACGGTAACTGCCAATGGGGAGCGATATCGTGATAGGATTGGCAACTTTTTAACGCCACAACTGCATGCTTGATTAAGATTACAATGGAATTACTGCGTGACCTCTTTCCACAACAAGTTATTTCAAGAAATGGTGATGTTGATTGGCCTCCACGGTAGCCTGATTTGACTGCTCTGGACTTCTTTTTGTAGGGATATCTGAACAGCAAGATTTATGCAAACAACCCAGAAGCGCTTGACCAATTCAAACAAAATATTCGGGATGAAATTAATGAAAGACCGCGTGAAATATGTGAGAATGTAATGAAAAATGTGGTCAAAAGAACTCGCAATTGTGAGGCTAACTGAGGCGGATATTTATCTGGTATTGTATTCCATACATAATTGCCGACGTTTGATAAAACATTTATCAATATCAGATCAATTCTTTTTCATTAAATCAAAAATTTTAAACGAACAAAGTAGTTTACCTTCTCGACAGACACCCTGTATTTTATTTGTGATGTTATATAACACTGGCCAACAAGAGTTTGGACTGGAGCAACCAAATGTCTTTCCTAGGGTAATTTAGTGGGCTGAATTTGAATCTGTAATTGATTTTTCTCTATCGCGTAAGGTTTTTGTGATACAAGGAAATGTTTTTATTCGTTTTTTACATAAAAAAATTATTAGTTTATTTCAAAATCAATGAATTTTCCAAAGTGAATGACATTATTTGAACGTCGTTTGTATATTGTTGGTTCGGTTTCACATATTAGAGTCCAGTGCTTTTATCCCAAAATCGTTGATAATTTCTTTCAGTTTTCATTCAATCTTGGTGGGCACGCTCCCCTTGTTCGTCGGTCACCACACGTAGGTTTTGTGGAAAAAATCTAAATGCGAATGATGAAAATAAATTTTAAGTGACATTCATGCACCTAATTCGTAATAATTTTTCAATAATTTAGCAACAATTTGTCTGTAGTTTTCACTCTTATTGTTTCCAAGAATACCGCTCACGATGCTTTTGAAAGATTTCCAGGCCGCATATTCTTTCTCCAATGAACATTGTGAAAAATTATTGTATGCATAATTGCCCTTTTTGGCTTTCCTGCATCACGATGTATAAGTAATGAAATGAGAAAAATTAAATAAAATATCGGATCCCACAGACTTTAAGACAACCGCTTTGATGCTTATTCCTTTTATGACAACAATGTTTGCTCTCCTGTATGTCGTGCAATTAAATAAGTTTTTCAACTGTTCAAGGAAGATGACTCTGTTAAGAGAAGCTCCTTATTTCTGGGTATTAGCCATTGCTCAACTATTCGAAAAGAAACCTGTCCCTAGATGATATTACAACCACATTCTGAATGGTGAAGGCATTGAGTTATAAATTTGGATGGCCAAAATTTCCTTGATTTGTCACTTACAACAAAATTTGTTACACAAATTTGCCACATCTCGCTAAAACTTAAATATTATGTGTTGTGCTTTACACCCATGTTAAGTACTTGAATATTTTTGTAGAGCTTATTTTAGAGGATTTAAATGCATTCTTTACAATTCAATACAT
>JAHXMU010019512.1:0-11906 GCA_019455685.1 Philornis downsi
GATTTTACGAAAAGAAAAAGTCGCCAATTTGTAGAATCGCTAAAATATTTTATCTATATATATAAAAATCAATTGCTGTGCGTTAGTCTCGCTAAAGGTCGAGAACGGTTGGACCGATTTGGCTCATTTCGGTCTTAAATTGTTGGTAGAGTATTCCGGAAGGTTTAAAAGGTTTTATTTGAAGTGATAGATGGCGTTGGAGATGAGATTTTTGCAATTAATTTTTTTTACCACATTAACATTGAATCAAATAATGGTAGGTGACAAACATATCAGCCTATATGTGGCGCTGTTATTTATTTGAAGGCAAAACAACGTTTGCCAGTCAGCTAGTAATATATAAGATTATAATTTGGAAAATCTTATGGCTCATAAGTAAGGGCCACCACAAACTTCGTATGTGTACTCGTAAAATATCGTATCAGTGATTTAAAGAAACATTGATTCCATTTGAACATTACCGATTGGTAAAGACACCATTGAAAGTTATCCCATTGTGATATTATCATGATTGGGACACTGCTTTTTGTGAGAGCTTTCGTCTTATTTGCATGGCTGCGAATCTCTGAATTGTCCATATTTTCCGCTATGTAGTTATTTTCTTATGCATGTGCAAAATTGAGCTATCCAAGTATAAATATTTAGACATATTTTTGAACCATAATTAGTGACACCAAATATTAAACAAAAAACATAAAAATAAAAGAAATGGCTAACTATTAAATGTAAGTATGCCAGCAACGCAAGAAAGGACAGTCCAATTCTGATAATTGCAACATTTTTACCCCATCAAAAAATTAAAAAAAAAACGCTAAAATAAGAAAAATCGGTAAAACTGCAATACGACTTAATTCGCGTTACTTACGATTATCCAATCTTGCAAGAGATATCATTTTGCAAATTCGTTCGAAAATAGCCGCACAGACAAAAAAAATCGCTAATTTAAGAAATCGCTATAATACATAAATATCAATTACTCGGAAATGGAGTGCGCCAGTCATGAAAATATTACAATATTTAACCTCCTGCAGTGTCTTTATTTTTTTTGTTTGTTTGTGAAAAACGTCACAGATTATGACTATTCAAGTTATTCATTTCTTCATTTTGGTAATTAATTTTTAGGTTTGATTTCATAACGGAAATTTTGATAGTTTTTTTGAGTTTCTTTTCAATATTATAATAAATTTAAAATTTTGCATTTGTTGTCTAATCTGCTAATAATATGGTTGAAATCTATGACTTAAGCAAAAGTCACCCAGTACTTTTGCTAGAGTAACAATAATTGGCGCAAAGTCCTCAACAGAGGTTACACAACCAAACGGGAAAGATTACGAAGGACCCATAAAAACCGCCAGCACTATAAGCTGAAATGAGGCAAAAAACGAGAAAAAAACGGCACAATAAAATGTATAAAACGTAATACTAAATCAACAAAGTTATGTAACAGAAAGGAAGATAATTTTTTAAGGGTCGGAGAAAAACGTGCTTAAAACCTCCCATTTAAATATTTGAATAAAAAAGAAACAAATTTACGGACGGTGTTCATATTCATATTTATAGCATGGCTTATTGCTTGTTTGCCCATCCGTCTGCCCACATCAAGAATGAAATTATGATGACCTTTGCGAAAAAAATCCTGAAAATTAGGGAGGGAAAAAATGTGCAAGGCATAGGAAGGGGAAAAATGCCGTTGTAAAAATTTCTGCCTACACATTTCTTCCTTTTTGGCAATGCTAAAACGAGATATAAGACGGTGTGTTCTGAGCAAGGCCGACCCGGTGTGGGAAGTCTTGCCGAACCACCTCCTACACTCAGAGTACAGTTGAAGACAGTTCTTTTAATAGGATATAGGAATTTAGTTGGCTCAAATGAATTCTTATTTCAAGAGTCCTTGAACGAGATCGATTATCTATCGCATCAACTTGAAAAGTTTTTGTCAACGTTTGAAATTTCAACATTTGTTGATTTCCCGTCTACTTGAAGGTTTCATTTGCACGTCGAAGTAACTATCGCCCAAAGAATGAGTGCATTTTGTTTAGAGTAGTTCCTGTCAACTAAAAGCAACTACAGAACAATATGGTTTCCAATAAATTATTCATTGGATACATGGTTTAATCTAATATTTTGTCATCCAGACCCCGTAATCCCCCAATCTAAGTTAATTGATCATAATTCATCCACATAGTCCACATAATATCGCTCCATGAATCCGCTTGTTTAGACATATTCGCATTCAGATCAGCCATAATTTACTACCAGTGCGCTCTGCCCACCTGAATGGAGGGGGAATGCTTTTAAGTGATTCTGGCACCGCTTATAGATTTCTGGCTATGTCGCAGTAATAGTAGAAACCAAATTTAGGAAATACGAATATGCATTATTTCATAGAATTTTTTTTTTTTTTTTTGCTTAGCATACGCAAATTGCACGTATTGGAAATACGCCATCTATCGCATATTATTTGCTTATTTGAATATTTTCATCAATCCCTATGAGCAGGCATTTAAAATGATAAATTTCCAGTACTTTTTTGGTAGTATGTGTACCTATATATCTAGTTACAGTTAAATTTTTATTACCCCATCTACTTCTTTCTGGCTGTAAGCTACTACTTTTCTCTCTGTGTATAATTTGTAAGCCTTAGCAGCGATGGCAGAAACTATTGGGCTATGATTTTTCACGGACAACAACTTAAATTTCACGGTAACGCCATAACGGAAGCATTTCGTGTTTACAGTTGAAGGTAAAAAAACGGTTATGGTGAAACGTTTCCCATTCCCATCCTGAATGCGAACATTACCTGCGAAAAAAAAAACTGCTCAAAATGTCAGTTTGTACTCACGGCAAAGATATCCTGCGATTTCCTGCAAAGTTTTTCTACTACATGATATGTGTCGTTGTGATGGAGCTACAACATCCGTGTTGGCTTTTTATAAATATCTAACAGCGTATCTTAGCTTGAGTGGCGTATTAAAAGGCTCCTACTTCCTTTAATGCACGCTTCACTCTTATCACTCTTGTGACAACAGAAAAAAAGGACAGGTTTCTAAAATCTCCTCGACCAGCAAAGAAAGTAAAAAAACCGTTTAGCCCCTGTAAAAGATGATCGCTTTTATGTAATTTTTGCATGTTTAATATTTTGCAGTTTTCTTCTCTTTAATCCTTATGAAATTATTGCATGAATCTTTTTTATTACCTTCAAAGATTAGTTGAATTTTTTACCCTTCAACTTGTAAAGACTGTTTCGGGTACCTGAGTTTCTGTTTACACACATAACAATTTCGTGAAATTAACAATTCTCTGTTGTGTTTAAACCGCAACCACTTAACAGCTTCTTACTTTGTCCTTTTGGAAGAAATCCTCGACAATACTTTCAAAGCGGTTTCAGCGGTTACGTTAAGTGGTCAAATTATATTTTCCAGCTTTGGCAAAGGTAGTTAATAAGTTTAATTAATCGGCAGTGCCCTGAGATGACGGAAAATAAAAAGAATATTAGTTATAGTTACAAAATTTAACATTATACATGTACGAAAGACATACGAGAGAGCCAGTGCAAGTAGTTTGAAAGAAATAAATATTTTGGAGAAAAATTCAAACCTTATATAAAATTCGAACCTTTTAAGATATAAGTTTTTCACATTATCAGCACTGGTTGGTAATGGCGTTCAAACGTTATCTGTTAAAGTGAAAAGTGTACAGTATACTCTGCCATTTCATCATGGAAAGATTAACAAACGAGCAACGATTGCAAATCGTTGGAATTTATTATCTAAATTCGTGCTCTGTGACAAATGTGCATCGTTTAGTACGACCATTTTATGGTCGTCATAATCGACCTGCTGAATCAAAAATTCGTGCTGTTAACTCCAAATTTCCCACCAACTTTACTTTGGTGGTCATAAAAAGATCGATTCGCATGCGTAGAGTGCGTACCGAAGAAAATATTGCAGCCGTAGCGACCAGTGTTAATGACGATCATGAAATGTCAAGTCGTCGCCGTTCTCAAGGATTGGGCAACCACAAGGAATTTTTTATTTTTTTTGCCCCAATTGGCTGAGTTGAACTTGATTGACATGTGATTCCATCAGGACGGTACAACATGCCACACAGCTCGTGAAACAATGGATATGTTGAAGGATGAATTTGGTGAGCACCTTATCTCTCGATTTGGCCCTGTGAGTTGGCTCCCAAGATCTTGCGATTTAACGCCTCTTGATTATTTCTTGTGGGGGGTTATGTCAAGTCGTTAGTCTATGTGGACAAGCTGAACACTATTGAAGCCTTACAGGATGACATAACACGCGTTATTCGTGGAATACAGGTCCAAATGCTCGAAAAAGTGACGACAAATTGGATCTTCCGAATGGACATTTTGAGACGGAGCTGCGGACAACATTTACGTGAAATGATTCCAATAAAAAATTTTAATATATGATGCAAATTTGGGTGTTTCATTCGATTTTTAAAAAAAACTACGATTAAAAAATCACCCTATGAAACATATGTTTTAAGTTTTAAGCCATCAAAAATTGACGATCCCGGCGAATGTGTAAAATTGACCACCGATATGTAATTCAATATTTCCATTTGAAAGGTGTCAGTTTAACCAATATTAAAGGCGAGCTAGATTCTATTTTGGGGGAAGTCTGTTCCTTCGTTTGCGACTGTAAAATATAGAGTAGCAGAGTTTAAACGAAGCCGTACCAGCTGCCAAAACGAACACCGTTCTTTCGTTTGCGACTGAAAATATATGGTAGCAGAGTTTAAACGAGGCCGTACGAGCTGCCAAGACGAACACCGTTCTTTCATTTGCGACTGAAAATATATGGTAGCAGAGTTCAAACAAGGCCGTGCGAGCTGCTAAAACGAACACCTTAGTGGTCGACCCATTGAGGTTTTCACGCCAGACACGGTTAGGAAAATCCACAAAATGGTATAGCATGATCGTCAGCTAGCTAAAGGTGCGTGAGCTAGCTGAAATGATAGGCATTTCAAAAAGTGCTATACATCATAGATTGACCGACGATTTGAATATGAGAAAGCTGTGCGCAAAATGGGTGCCGCACTTGCTTTCAGTAGAGTAAAAACAGCGTCGTGAAGATGTTTCAGAAAAATGTTTGACGATGTTTCACTGCAATAAAGGCGAATTTGTGCGGCGATTTATAACCTTGAATGAGACATGGATCCTCCACTTCATATCTGAGACAAAGGAACAATCAAAGCAGTGGACTGGAATGGGAGAATCGTGTCCAAAGAAGCCAAAGACGGTTTCATCTGCAGGCAAAGTTGTAGCATCTGTTTTTTTGGTATGCGCATGGGATTATTATAATCTTCAGGAAGGAAAAACCAATAACGGCGAATATTATGCTGATTTATTGAAGCGTTTAAGCGATGAAATAATGGGAAAAAGACAGCATTTGACGAAAGAGAAAGTGTTGTTTCATTAAGATAATGCTCCAGTTGACACGTCCACTATTGCGATGGTCAAAATTAATGAATTAAATTTGGAATTGTCTTATCACTCACATTATTCGCCAGATTTAGCTTCCTCGGACTATTTTCTGTTTCCAAACTTGAAACAATTGCTCGGTGGTAAAAGATTTCTCAACAATGAAGAAGTGGAGTCTGCGGTTGATGGCTATTTTAAGGAGTTTGGCAGTTCTTACTACAAAAAAGGGTAGAGAATCTATTGAATATCATTGGAAAAAGTGTATCGAGCTAAAAGGAGATTATGTTAAAAAATAACGAAAATTTGTACTAACTTTTTGTGTCCTCATTGTTAAGTCGGTTAGTTTCGGGACCGCTCCAGCAGTATGTTTTCTTAGACTTTCTTCCTGTGTTCTTTAAAAAAAAAAAAAAAAAAAAAAATTTTATTTGTGTTTACTCAAGCTCAAGAATATCTGAGCTTGTTTCAAGAAGGAAGTTTTGGCAGAATGATATTCGCAAAAATGCCAGGCTATCTGTATGTATGCCTATTTCGAATCCCGTCACGGATCCTCATCGGTAGACTTGATAAATACAATTTTGTAAATATATTTTCGAACATATTATGACGTAGACAAATAAGTTGTCGAATCTCTAGCACAAATGGTGGTCAAGCGTGGATTGACTGTCAGTAAGGTTTTGCAGTGAATTTGGTGGGATTTGCAGAAAATCATTTATTATAAGCTGTTTGGACCATCTGAAGGAAGCAAGCGCTCAGAAGCTGCCAGCTTTGGCCAATAGGAGATCTTTGATCTTGTAGAAATGTATAAAACTTAATAAAGGGTGGCGCATAAGTAACGTTAACGGCGACTATATTGAATGCGTCCTTAATTAATTCGTGAACCAATTGCATCTTATATGGAAAAAGATGTAACATATGTAAAATTCTTTGCAAAGACCGCCTAGACATCTCTATCTGCTGAGAAAGTCGCCTGGTGGAAGTTTCGGGGTTTTCCTTAATACTTTTTTGCACTCGAGCAATGGTCACTTCATTTCGAACTGCACGAGGTCTTCCAGCACGCGGAAGATCACAAAACGCTAAACCAATCGGTAAATTGTTGGAGCGCTAGGAGCATTTCGAACATGAAGGAAATTTCAATATGATCTGAATAATCGAATGCTGAACAACTTCGGTTCTTTGTTCTGTGCTGAGCCTTTCCATGATAAATTTCCCAAGTATTATTTAGTTAATTTTGTAAAGAGACGCAAAAAAAAAGACTTTAACAAAAAATTTATTGACTGATCAAATCTTACCGTTGCTTATGCGCCACCCTATATAACTGTTTCGGAGACTTGGACATCTGAAATCGTCTTTTAAATATCTTCAATTTGTGTACTCATACTTCAGTTCTTCCAATCATCAAATAATTTTATTGGCTCCCTAGAGCGTCTTCATCTTATATTTTGATATTTCAAATAATTTAAAGAAATGAGGACATATTTCTATCCAGACTATTTTTGCGCGTATTACTTTTACACAAATGTATAGAAAATTGTTCTTTTAGAAATATGTGGATTGTTAAAAGAAAATTACAAAAAAGAAAAGATCTTGAGGAGATTTCACCAATTTTCAAATGTATAATATATCAGATATTTTCCTGCTAACGTCCGAGGATTTTTTAAAAAAATAAACAATAAATTTAAGTTTACTATAAATAATTGAAAAAATTAAGAAATTTTAATTTTATCTAAAGAAATATTGCAATTTTTTTTTAAATCGAAAATATGGATATATTTTCGATTTAAAAAAAAATTGCAATATTTTTTTTTTTTTTAAAAAATTTGCTGTTAAAGAAAATTCGACATATTTCTGCAAAATTGGCAATGGAAAAATATTTATTTTCCTAAATTTTGTGAATTTATATAAATTATTAATAGTTTTTCTTGTTTTGTCCGAAAAACGAGGATTTTTATCTGGAAGCTAAGTTGAAATTTCTTTCTAAAAGAGAAGAGAAGAAATATTTTGTTCCTGGGGAAACTAAGAATTTTTTCCAAAAAAAGTTTAATAAATTGAAGTGGGAAAAATTATATGTATGTGTATATACATTTGTTGTATTTCCTGTTAGAAATGCTGTTGGCCAATTTACTGAAATTTGTTGTTAAATTTTCTTTTAAAATTTATTCACAAATTTTGTATCAATTTCCTACAATCTTTTGTAGACAATTAAAATGTAAAAAATTTCATGAACGCATCACATAAATAGCTGTTGTTATATACTACGCATCCATCGCAAGTATTCCAGTGACTCTTGCGACCCCTATCGTCTATTAATTGCCTTATTTCAGAAACCATGACCAAGAAGCAGGAAGCAAGCGTGCTAAAGTTTCACTATAAATGGACACAATGGTAAACAAAAACAATTTCTGTTTACATTTATTGCATATTTTTCTGCTCTTCAATTCTCAAATTTCTTTTTCAATATTATCCGAAAATTGTTTTAAAAACAATTCCAGACATTTTTTTTAGGGAAGTTGAAACATTGCTAAACATTTCGTAACGAATTTTTTTGTGCTAAATATAAAAACAAATTTTACAACAAATTTGCAATAAGAAAAGGAAAACCATTGCCGTTTCATAGCTGTAAAACTTTGTCAGGATTTTTCTTCTACACATTTTGAAAATATTCTTCAGACTTTAATTCGAACATATCTCCTCTTTAAAGATCTCTTTGAGATATAGCATGTAAATGTTTGTTATTCAGTACTTCAGTTGTTATTCGCCCTGTTTCAGAAAGCATCATCTTTGACGAGAAGACATAAACTCGTTACAATTTCATTCTAATTGGATAAACGATACAGAAAAACAGGTGCTCTTATGTTATTTTATATACACTGCGGCATATTTTCTTCTTGCATATTTTCTTTTTGAATATTTTTCCTTTCAAATAAAACATTTACAGTTTTCAATTAACTTACCCTTCTTTCACCTCAATGGCTTCATGACAAATCCTTCCTTTAGTGACTTACAATTGGCATAAATTTCACTGCAGAAATGAAATATAAATTTTTATTTTATACTTTCAATGAATTCTAAGACTGGAGAGCTCAATAAACAATAATTCAAAATCGTATAAAATACGAGAAAAAACATTTGCAAGTAAATCCGCATGGACAAGGAGTTCTATAGATATGAAACCACATGAGTCACAAATACATACGAACCACGCTATATGTCGATGTGGTCAACGTATTGTACGTTTTAGTGTATGTGGGTGTGTGTGTGTGGGAACGGGGACTCCGTTGTTGCATAAATTTATGGTAAGATTGAATTGTTGAAAAAATATTGTCCAAACCATAAAAATGTCAATTGCAATAAAGGATGTTAAGGACATAGCTGTGTATCGACAGACGGGCGGACAACAATAATAATGGCTTCTATAAATTCTCTCTATTTTTCTGTTTCGTTTTGTTTTGTTGTTACAAGCTGGTCACCACTACTGGCTGGCTACATCTCAATAAACAATAAAACTGCAGCTGCTGTATCAATTTGTGATGACGAGGTTATTAGCAATGTGAAGTCGTTAAACTACCCATATCGAGGGAGCTAACAACTTTTGTGTTGACCCCCATCATCCTGAATACAAATGCAATTCCAGCAAAATAGTTAGTGCAACAATACAAACTTCAGCATCAGGATCAGAACTAATGCCAGCAAGATAATCAAATTTCTACGCTGTTTTCTCTTGAACATCCTTGGACAGAACAACTTTACGGGAATTACAAATTGCCAATTGCGCACAACAATGTTGTTGACAACACAAATCATAGCTGTTTCGATGACATAAAAAGTCTTTAATTGGCATCATAACTGCAAAGGATGTACGAGTATTCTGATCGATTTAATTTTCTGTATTTTCGCCCATTTCATTTTCAAAAGTAAAACTCTCTTAAAGCTTCTCGCAGTATAATAACATTTCAACAAGAAATTACATAAAGCCAAGTCTCTTTCATAAAGTGCCGCGCAACAACATTTCATTAAAATCAAAGAGCACTCAGCATACAACGGCTTTACATTCACTTGACTTGTGTGTAGGCGACACAGTTTCAAGTTGTGTTGGGCCACATGTTGCATATCGTGGCAAGATTGAATGAGGCATTTGCCGATCCCGATGAATTCCATTTTAATTACACAAACGAGCGTACAACATTTTTCATTAACACAGACATTTACGAGCAGGGGCACTACGCTTTTATGCAAAACAACATCATGCTTTTGAGCTGACAACGCATGAAGTTCTCGGATGGCAACCGAAACAAAAATATCTCAGTAATATGCAGAAAAAAGAATGTAAAAGGACTTTTAACAAAAGTTAAATGGACGGAAATGCTTTGGAAGAATTATTGTGTGGAAAGCAATTACAGACAATTATATTATTCGTTATTCAAGCAGTTAATTTTCACTAATTGCGGTCATTTTGTTTTCGTAAATTTAATAATAAAATGCGTTATTCTGCATCGTTAGCTCAAGAAAATTAACGAAATTATATATATTTTTTTATAATTTTTATGCCTTTCATACATTTTACGGGTTCTGAAAAATCTTTGAACTTTATAAACTTACTAATTTCATGAATTATACGCTTTGTGGCCGACCGTGGCGCTATGGTTAGTACATGCAACTATCGTTCACATGATCGCAGGTTCAACACCGCATACAGCCATCTATAACTATCTCATCATCTCGCTTTGTCTTACGAACACTTCCGAGTAGTCGAGTAATCGACAAGTCTTGTAAATGCTCTTCAAACTGTGACGGTCGTAATCGTCGTTAAACTGTATGTCCCATTGAGTGAGTCCAAAAATAGAATGTGAGAAGCTGCTCCCCCATGTCTAATTCATGAGTTGCAAGGAAATTTGTGTGTTTTTTACGCATTTTGGATTCAATAGTTTTCTACATTTTGATCAATTTCAATATTTTTTTTTTTTTTAAATTTTTAAATTTTATGAACTTTATAAAAGTTATAAATTTTGTAAAGTTTATGAACACATAAAATTTATAGAATTCATGAAGTTCATAATATTCATGAAATGCATAAAATGCATATAATTTATAAAATTTATAAAATTCATAAAATTTATAAAAGTCTTAAATAACATAAAATTCATAGAATTCTTAAAATTCATATATTGTATAGATTTCAAGAAATTGTTAAAATTCGTAAAATTTATAGAATTAATAAAATTCATCAGTTCATAAAATTCATAATATTCATGTAATTCATAAGATTCATAAAATTCATAAAAATCATAGATTTCATAACATTAATAAAATTTATAAAATTTATAAATCATAAAAATAATAAAATTCATAATTTTCATTCATAAAAATCATAGAATTCATAAAGCTCATAAATTGTGTAAAATTCATAAAGTTCATAAAGTTTATAAAATTCATAAAATTCATAGAATACATAAAATTCATAAATTGTATAAAATTCATCAAATTTATAAAATTCATCAAATTTATAAAATTCATCAAATTCATAAAACTCACAAAGTTCATAAAATACATATAACTCATAAAATTCATAAAATTTATAAATTTCATAAGTTCATAAAATTCATAAAACTCATATAATTCACAAAATTCATAAAATTTATAATATCCATATAATTCATAAGATTCATAAAATTCATAAAAATCGTAGAATTCATAAAATTCATAGAATTCATAAAATTCATAAATTGTATAAAATTCATAATTTGTATAAAATTCATAAAATTTTTAAATTCATCAAATTCATAAAACTCACAAAATTCATATAATTCATGAAAATTTATAAAATTCATAAAATTTATAAAATCCATAAAATTTATAAAATTCATAAAATTTATAAAACTCATAAATTGTATGAAATTCATAAAATTTGTAAAATTCATAAAATTTATAAAATATATAAAATTTATAAAATTCATCAAATTCATGAAACTCATAAAATTTATAAATTGTATGAAATTCATAAAGTTTATAAAATTTATAAAATTCATCAAATTCATAAAACTCACAAAATTCACAAAATTCATGTAATTCATAAATATAAAATTCATAAAATTTATAAAATTTATAAAATGCATCAAATTCATAAAACTCATAAAATTAATAAATTGTATAAAATTTATAAAATTCTTAAAATTCATAAAATTGATAAAATTCATAAAATTCTTAAAATTCATAAAACTCATAAAATTCATATAATTCAAAAAATGCGAAAAACTAATACAATTCATAAAGTTCATAAAATTAATAGACTTCATAAAATTCATAAATTGTATAAAATTCTTAAAATTTGTAAAATTCATCAAAGTCATAATTTATAATATACAGATTTTAAAAATTTTATAAAATTTATGTAATCTACAGATTCCAAAAATTTTAAAACAAAGCATAACAAAACTTCAAAACACTCAAAAAATACAAAAAA